>PVJX010004593.1:0-93213 GCA_004027295.1 Dolichotis patagonum
GTGATCATAACTGCCATTCTTAGGAAGAGATCTGTCATTTTATAAAGACTTCATGAGAGCAAGATGAAGCTATATGAACTCCATTCACTTGATATGTGATCTTAGGACAACCCCTGCTTGAGATACTGAAAAGGGAAGTAAACCGTGGTTTAGACCAGGCAAGAGATACTTACTCAAGACTTGTAGCATTTCAGAATATTCAAGATATGAAGAGATATCATTCAAAAATATGTGAAAGGGTATTTTAGTATAGATCTTTCATGTTTCTCAAAGAGACGTGCACTGTCCTTTAAATTAGGTACGATTAAAGAGATTTGTAATTCCTTCAAAATATACTGTAAGTTTACATATGACACATGACATTATTTCCTGGTCCTAGATTCAAATTTATTCTAGTTTAATCTCTGCTTCTTTTTTGATTGATGAGCTTGTTTAGAGGACAAGTCAAGAGAGTCAGAAAACATACATACGTTTTAACACAGAATGTCCACACACCAGATGCCAAAAAGTGAAGGATGAGTTTATACTTCTACATTCATGTTCTGATGGTGGTTTGGAAAGAGAACAAATGCTGACACAGGAGCATTCACTCAGGCAGCCTCTGCCTACTAGTTATTTCTGGTTGGCAGGGCTTCAGCTGCTGATGCTATGGAAGTCTTAGCAAAAAAATGACCACTCTAAAATTATGAGAATCATCCAAGGAATTCATTGGTCCAAATTCCTGTTCATAGACAGATTTTGGTTTTAAAAGATTATGACAGAGAGGCAGGCAGACAGACAAAAAGACAGAGACAGAGACAGAGAGAGAACTCATCAGTTAAAAGTTCATGGTGTTGATTTTTTTTTTTTTTTGGATAGATGACTGGGCTAGATGACCTTTCACTTTGAGACAATGGATAATGAAAGAGAAACTACTGATGGTCAGAAGTAAACCTCATACAGTAACTGAATTATTTATCTCTGAAATTTGAAGTGTTAAATATTTTTAAAGAATTTTTTTTCCCATAAGTCTGTGTATTCTTCCAAAAAATTGACCATCTTTAACCATAATAATATATTTTGCCATAGTCTATTTGGACTGCTATTAATAGTGCTATATCATCTTTCTTTTTGTTAACATATCTAGTATATGTTTACTAGTCTTTTTATCTTCAATCTTTATTTTTAATTTGAAGTTATGATCTGACAACCTCTGGTTTTTTGCAGTCAAGTTTTGTCCAATTATACTTATTGTGATTACTTATGTAATAAATTTTACTATTGTATCTGTTTACAGGTGTTCACTTATTTTAATTATTCCCCTTTCTGCCTTCTTAATGTTTAATTTTTCCTGTATTAATTTGAAAGTTATATGATATGCATCTCTTAAAGATTAATTAATCCCCAATCTTTGAGGGTAGGATCTCTTCCCTTAATCATTTATCACCATCTAGTGGATCCCTATTATCACTTTCTACAAAAATGATAATATAACAAAATATTTGTCATGGAAGTGATTTTATCAACATAGACACCAACAGCTGTAGCTACTGTAGCTTGTTTACTCTACAGTCCAAATTATATTCTTAGACTTGAATAATCTCACAGCTTCATTTCTATTATGTACTTTTTTTATACACTAAGCTTTCTCCCATTTTTGCAATACATAGTCTCTGTGTAACTATGATTTTAATCAAGGAAGGGAGTCTTACAGTAACCATGACCCTCTTCTTGCCCTCCTCTTTAAAAGGGGCAGATATGTCAGGGTCTAGAATTTTCCAATGATTTTATTTGATAACTAATTAATGGCTTTCTGTGGTTTCCATGGCAATGACATGCTTTGCTACCAGGCCTTATCCAAATGGGCATTCTGTTCACTCTTGTGTCTTAGCATCAGCATATTAATCAGAGACTGTAGGTCCTTGGTTGCTGCATCAATTTGACAAGACACTAATTGAATTAAAATCTCACTTGAAGGCTTCAGGCTTCTGCTCCTCTCCACAAGAGGGGAACCTTGTTAGTTCAAACAGCCTGCCAAACCTAAGAAACAGACATTTGAAAATCCACAGAACTTTATATTCTATCTTAATAAAGTACTTTCCTCTTACTGTAGAATAAATTTTTGATGTCTGAACATTTGTCCTTGACAGTCCTTCTATCTTCTTATGCTTTCCCATCTTTAGGCATGACTACATTATCTCTATTAGATGAAATAACTGAGCTAATCCTTTCAAAGTGAAGGGTATAAGCTCTTCCCACACATACAGCAGCAAATTCTGGTGCAGGGCGCAGTCTAAAGCTTCTGACTGAATTGTGGTAAGGGTTACGCTACAGTGCTGGGAAAACACGAAGCATCACTCCATGAGGAGCCCGTGGAAGTACAGGGAAGGTAGTGATGAAGCACAGGTAAGGCAATAGCAAAACCATCACTCTGCAGCCCATTCTTTAGATCCTAAGGGTTATGGATGACCATTTCCACTTCTCATCTAGAATCTAATCTATACCAAGGTATATTTCAATGGCATTTAACAATTATTGTTATAACTGATGCTTACATCTCCTATGGCCAAGGTAGACCTTTGTGGTTTTGCATTCACTGTTCCTTTGGTCAGTCTTTTGCTTTATTCAGAAAGAATCTGTCCCTTCTATGAAAAACCTTTTCCACTCCCACAAACGGAGAAAATAATTCCTTTAGGGCTCCTCTTTCTGAACTTAAAACTATGATAGTACTCCTTATGCTATAGTGTATTCCTTGTTTTTTAAAATCACTTATAGATTTCTCTTGTTCATTAATTTATGAGTGGTACATAAGTAGGGACCATCTACTTACAAATATTTATGTCTTCGACATTCTCTATTCATCCATTAGTTGCTTAAGAAATGCTTGATGATTTACTGGACTTCTGCAAAATCTTATTGTGGTTGATGACAATGTGAGGGGTTTCCAGACAAAATGAAAAATGAACCATCTCAAAAGACAAGGTCCAAGAACCTATGCAAGTGTAAAGCGCACCCCAAGTGTTGAAGAAGTTGGTATAAAATACATGCTGATTCATACTAAAAACACATATAAAAGTTGGAATTTACCATTCTGCAAAAAAATATCTTCCCCACTCCCACACTTAGGGAAGCTAGGTAGTTGTTCACCTTTTTATGCACTGAAGCCTTCTCCTCAGACCTTAAAATACAGTGCATCAGGGACAGTGTTTGCTTGTGTGCCCTATCACAGACTCTGGCCTCTCAGTTAAATCTTGTATTACATCTAGGATACTAGCATGAGAGAGGAATGCACGTGAGAACTGGAGATTGTAGGTGAAAATCTGCAACATATCTGTGTGGTAGTATAACACTAAATGGGGTTTTTACATTCTTTCTGTTAAAGAAAAATTGAAGGAACATTGAAAATAGAACTAATTAGCTTCTTGTCTTCCAGTAGTATAATCATAGAGGAATGATCACTTTCCAACAATGATGAAGAAGAGATCTGTACTAGGCAGAAGCTCAGACTACAGTAAATCTATACTCTCTCCCCAACCCTAAATTTTTTAAGTCTGCATTTCACTGTCAATGCAGATGTGAGGGTCCATAAACACCTTTCCCAAGTACCACCTCAAAAAAGATACATGTTGGGCTCCTAGAAACTCCACTCAATGCCTGTGAAAATTTTCTAGAGAAGTACGTTGAGATGAGTTTTCTTTCTTAACTTTCTCACTCTGATTTCACCTCTAGTCCCTAGAAGGCTTCTGACTTTTCACAGCACTGTTTATACCATTGTGGGTGTAGGTAGGTGGACACATATATGTGTGCATATGTGTTATGAGATAACTGAGTGATAATTGTTTGACACTTCACTGAAAAATCCATCCTACAGAAAATAGTATAACAATGTAATGCTAAAAACTTGCCTTATTTTTAAAATTTTGTTCACTGATTTAATTCAGACTAAGACTTTATCTTTAATCTGGAAAGCATTTCTAGGAAATCTGACACTAGACTCTTTCCTTTCGAGAAAGTGAGTGAGAAGAATTTCTTCACACACACACACAAAACAACTATCAAAACAACCTCAGAAAAATAGCCCCTTGATAGCTTTGTGGGAGGGGACAATATGAGAGCAGCCAGCATGGTTCCAAAGAAGGCACGTTGTCAAGGGAGCCAGAAAATAGGATTCAGGTCCACATTCAGGCAGTTACTCTGGGCATTATCATGGTTGAGCATCCAGCCCTCAGCCCATCTCCCCAACTAAGCAGTCTGATGAGGTGTCACTAAGGTCACTTACTGTCCTGTGACTATGTGAATGTGTCTCCTCCCAAACCCACCTATTGGTGACCTTCCGTTCATTTTGGTTTATTGAGAAGGAAAGAAAGGAGTGTCACTGTGTACCCGCCCTTGTTTGAGACTGAGTCAAAGGAACCACAAGGATCAAGCATACAGAGGGAAAAAATCTTAACCGAAGAAATATCTTCTTTATCTATGTCCATTTCCTCCAACAAGGAAAAATGGCAGTGTCAGTTGTACATTACATATATCTCTCTTTCTTTTTACTGTTTAATCTTAGCACCTGCACAGCAGAGATCTCCACAATTCATTGCATATGCTCTCCCCCTCTCCCCCCTCGTTCAGCACCTGAGGCCTACGAAGCAACTCCCTCAAAGCTCCATAAAGGCTGAGACCCCTCTTCATGGCAGAGTATAGGAACAACAAACATGCCCAATGGTTTTATACAGTTGCTAGAACATTTTAGCTTCCAACAAATGAAGATTTTCCTCCCTTGTGTTTTGAATATTAATTATACTTTACAAATTTTTGTGTTTCGTTGTGTTTTGCTTTGTTTTGTCCTGTTGTGTTTTGTACAACAAAAGGTTAAGTCCATGGCTAGGAGTCCCGGGTTAGCAGAGTTTGGCTGTCATCTGGTCCGACTGTTTGAGGATCTCGGTGTTGTAGAGATCCAAAGCATGATTCACCCTGATGATCTCGCTGTTGGTGAGTTTCAGACGGTGTTTCAGCATACAGGAGAACAAGTCCAGCTGGGGCTTCCCCGGGGCCACAGGAGGAGCCAGACGATTGATTCGGTCCCGAATATCCAACAAGAGGAGCATCACGGACGAAGAGGAATAGAATTGGCCACCCTGTGTGTAGGACTGGTTGACCTGCTGCACGGCACTACGGAGGAGGTCAGCGTTGAACCTCAGGCTGTACCCGAACACCTGCACGTCGGAGATCTTGATGTAGAACTGCCTCTTAGAAGGGTCAGACAGGTCCACAGGGCCCTGGCCAGTCTCATTACGCAGTAGGGTAGGTAGCCGAGTCCGACTTCGTAGGTAGATATGTACCGTCTCGAAAAATGTTTTCCACCGATTGCCCAGCAGGAGAGTCCAGTTGTAGCACTGGCTGTTTTGGAGACGGATCTTCTCCCAACGCGGGTAGCCAAATTCCCCGAAAGGCATGTTCCAGCCCTCCGAGTGGCTCCCGCTGAAGGGATTCACATAGACAAAGAACATGGGGTCCAGACTGCTGTTGCGCATCTGGCAGATGCGCATGGACATGCCGATCACCATGTGGATGAAGTCCATGCGGTTCTTGTTGCTCTTGAGAGTGAGGGACATGCGCTTGCGCCACCGAGGGTCGAAGAAGGTGTCCAGGCGGATCTCATTGCTGATGAAGGTGGTGTGGACGTAGAGGCGCGAGTCCATCTTCTGTAACAGGTACTTGAGTTCCAGGTCCTGGAAGTCCAGGTCGGTCTCGAAGCTGATGAACTGCTCGCTGCGCTCAGAGTCCACGTTCTGAGGCTCGCAGCGGCCTCGGTACAGCTTGTAGCCCTTGTTGCAGGAGCCGCAGAGGGAGATGTTAGCCAGACTGCACATGGCACAGCTGTTGTTCCCACCTATGATGCAGGGTATGGGGCGCTGGCACAGGGTGGTGCTACCGTGGCAGACGCAACTCCGCTGGCTCTCCAGGAAGGTTCCCCAAAACCCATTCTCATTGCAGTAGAGAAGTGACTGGACTCTGGCAAGCCACTGCTGAATTGTCCTGGAGCAATAGAGGGAAAATGGAGAGAGTTAACCATCATGGGAGGGGCTGTAAATTGCTCTAAACAACTATGATTGCAAACTGGAGCCATCCAAACAATGAGAGGACTAACTGGGGTGCTTGTAGTGAGGAAGGCGATGCAAATGTTAAGAACTTTATTCCACTCTCGTTCCGTGCAGTGCCACAAACCAGCTGCATGGCATTGTACCTCACTCCCGTACCGTTTAATGTATTCATCTGTCAAAAGAAGAGCTTGAGGTACATGTTTGGGAGGGGGAATCCTTCTAGCTCTACGACTGTAACTGTAACATTATAATATCATGTCGTTAACTTCCAAAGAAGTTTGATTTAAGAAATAAAAAGCATCGAAACATTCTGGATTTGGTAAAAACATAGTCATAAAATATATCTTACAGTTTATTTCTTTTAATCTACATCACATGAGTTAACCTCCTGCACACATTCCTCCAATGAGATGACATAACATCCAGCAATATCAACAGAAACAAATTATATTTTATGTGTACTAGAAATTATATAGTGCTTCCTACTGGTGATTCTACAAGACCCTCACAGTTTTTTTTTTAATGAATTTAAAAAAGAGCTTATTTTCCCAAAGCTACAAACTCTCAAACCAATGAAATTTTTTTGCAAATATATCTCTAGGCAACCTTCCCTACAGCTCCTCCATACTATAAGTGATACCAACATCTATATCTGCAATCCAGATGCTAAAACATCCTAATGAAGACAGACTTGTAATTAAACAAAAAGCAACACAATAATAGGTAAAAATATGAAAAGCAGTCAGCTAGAGGCCTCCCACGCTTCCTCATTTCTGTGCAAGTTACCTCTTGGCTATCCTCCATGGCCCCCCCTCAAAAAACAGTAATAATCCTTCACATGTGTCTGGCACTTTTCACCCAGAACAGGGCATATTTGCTCCTTTATTCTCACTTGAACCTCACAACACCACCTTGAACTTAACTTGGGACTTGAGTTCAGTCAGAGACTGCATAAAATCCTAGCTCTTCCACGTTTGTGCTGAAGTGATACCGGACAGTTTCTTTCACTTTCCTAATCATTCCTGCTCCACAGGAATGTTGTAAGAGTGACATGAATTTTTATGTGAAAGCTTAGCTCCAAACTGGGTAGGGATTAAGAGCTCAATAAAAACGTAACTCTCATTATTCCTGCAAAGGGACTGTCAGGTGTATTTTATGGACATGGCAAGAGAAGCTCAGAGGTGAAATGATGGACTCAAAGTCATACAGTGAGCAGAGAAGTCTCCTGGCTCAGAGCTATTGCTTTTTGTATTATCTATCACGCAGGAGTCAAACAAACCTTTCTTGTGGCGGTTTGATGGCAGTGATGATGATGGTGGTGCTGTTGGTTTATGGCCTCCATTTTATGAAGCTGGAAATAGAAGTGGATTTGCCTTGCACCCCCTGCAGCTGTCCATCTGTCCTATTATTTCCATCGCTAAGCTACACTCCCCAAACCATAAGCACTAAGAGCCAGGGGGCAGTAGTGCTTTATGCTGAAAAATATGGATATTGGATTGAACAGAACTGAGTTCAAAACCCCTTTCTGTAACCAGGAACAAGTTGTTTGGTCTCTTTAAGCCTCGGTACCCATACCAAGAATGAGGATAATGTAGCCCATCTCATATGGCTGGGCTGGTGAGAGGACTCTGTGAGATAATACATTAAGTGCTTAGAAGAGCCCAGCAGAGAACAATTATGAAGAAAGGTAATAATAAGAAATCTTATCCTAGAGAATAAGCTCTTCTTTTGAAGGTATTGAGACACTTTAAGGGATTTCATTATCTCTCTGAGTTTGAGGGAAGCCATTTTGTTATAACCATTTGAAAATGGATACTCTTGAAATGGCTTCCTGGCATGCTTTGCTTTAAATGAGTTGCTTATCAGCTGAGAGAAAATGGTGGAATAATTAGCTTTTTTGAAACTCTCTTCCTTTTAAATCCATAGAAGCATCCTTTCCTGGCAATAAAATTCTCCTCTCAACATCCAAGACACAGTATTGAGACCCTTGTTTTCTTTTCAGGTTTCCCTGAAGGCTCTGAGGCTTGAAAGGGGAGGCCTTTCCTTTCCCGGGCACCTAGTACAGAGCCTAGCTCTGTAAATGCTTGTGGAATGAATGAATGAATGTTTGGCAAGTAAACGAACAAAGAATATTAATATAGTTCTTCTTTTTTAAAAAGAAAAATAAACTTGAGTCTCTCCTCTCCAGACTGCAGTATTAGTTTTCCATACCATCCGCCCACACAGCTCCAGGCATCCCTGGTCTCTGCTTCCTGAGACCAATCCTATCACAGCCTGCAGAACAGCGGCAGGCCCAGCCTTCAGGAAACGGAGCTGGAATCATAATGAGCTGTGTGGCTCCTGCCTCCCAAGCCAGAACATGGACTGAATATTGGAGGATGAGTCATCTGACATTCCTGTGAGCTGCAGGGGCCTTCCACACGGCTCTGATTTCGTGGTTCCATCTGACGAAAGCCTCATTTCAAAATGCCTCTTTCAAATGGCCCACACTTGCCCCTGTCACTCCCTCTCCAAGTGACAGGACAGTACCCCATTTAGACCTCCTCAGTTCCCATCTGCAAGGCATTCTATAACCCCGTAGAGCGCCCCCTTTCTCGTGTCTCATCATTGGGATCCTTTGTCAAGATGGCAGCCTCCCACTCCTTGAATCAATGCTTCATTGTGGCTGAACTCTCCGAATCCTTCACGGGGGAATAAAAAGATGAAAGTTCCTGGTGATGCAGCAACAAGCAGCGGGGCTAGTGGCGAATTAGGATTCCAGCCCTGTCGAGCAGGAGGGATTGGGGACAGAGGCCCTCTGAGACGCATCAGCGAGCAGTGCGGCACCTGCATCTCCTGACCTCAGAATAATCATGAGGTTGTGGGCTGTATCAAAGAAGGCATTAATGACAGCATGAGGACGCAGAAAGGAGGTGGTGTTTGGAACTAGCAGGGAGCAAGGCCCAGAGAAAGGGGAAAGAGAAAACAGGAGAAAGGTAGAGACACGGGGAAGGGAGACAAGAGAACAGGAAAGACATGGGGCATGGGGAGGGGGGGCAGATGAGCAGGAAGGCGTGACTAAAGAGCCAATAGAAGGGCACAATGATCTGGAATGGGAGCAGACTGTAAAGGCCAGACATGAAGACGTTCAGCCAAGAGCTATGTGTAGTTCACAGATTCGGGGAACGTGGACACTGGACGATCCCCTGAGTGGGCTAGTCATCGCCCCACCTCACTTCCTGGACTAGAGAGGATGCAATGCAAGCAAGGAGGCCTGATTTCCAAGGTCAGAGCAAGCACTCTTCCAGTTTTCACTATTTCATTGAGAAGATTAAAACCAGAAAAACAAGCTCTGCTTTCGTTTTTATTTTTTACTTTTGGAATGTTTCTCTTTAATGAGCAAATTTCAAAACTTAGAAATCAGCCTGAGTCAGAACAATCTCTTCTACCTCTTCTGTCTCCAGCCCATACTCTCAGAAGTAAGTACCCATAGTCACCGCCCTGTAATGTTCAACTGCAGGAAGCGCACTAAACCAGCTAGAGGAATCTGTGCTTTACCCATACACAGCATTACTGTACACATGCCTGATGCTGATCGATCTTCACAGGCCTCTGAGAGCAGCACAGTTAACCCTCTTTGTGTTACAAATGAAAATAATGAGACTTGTTTAAGTGGAATAACTTGTTTGAGATCACAAAGTTACTTCGCATTCACGAACCAGACTCTGTCCTGTGGTATGGGTCCACTTCCAGGTATCTACTGTACCAGAAGGTAAAATTATAGCCATGAAGCAAGCAAGCAAGCAAGAAGAAAGGGAGCCATAAGGAGGGAAATAAATTGAAGAAATGGAAAAATACAGGACCCTTGAGCTTGTGAAGAGCCTATTATCACATTCCTGGCTTCCTCTGGACCTGCCTTGGTCCCTTTTCTCCATTCCCTGATAATTGGAGCTCACAGACAGGCACACAGGGAGAGGCTGGGGAGTGAGGATAGGAGGGACTGTGATCTATAAATACCATTTCCTAGGCTAGCTAGTGACAGCTCCCCTCAACCCTAGCAACTGAGAAGTGGCTTAATAGGCTGGCTCTGGAGGGGAGGGTCTCAAAGCTGACACAGAACCCTGGAAGACAGACGGTGCCAGGCAGCAAGGACCACACTTTAGAATACTGTTCTCCATCCCTAGGGGCCCTCGGCATCCTCCATCTGCAGCCATGGCTGAACTCCAACATGTGCAAATCAGCACCTTCTGTCAGATGAGATATCATGTTATTCTGATGGGGGCAGAATAGGGGAAAGGAAGGAGTTCAGAAGGGAAGATGGGGAGCTGCACTTTCATTTCTAGACTGGAAAGCACTCACAGTGGTTCCAAATGAAGCTGCCTGGATCACAGAGGCAGAGAACCTGCAGGAATAGAAGCCTTGCTAGCGTCCAGCCCATCTCCCCCATATTAGCTCTGAACGCTCAGCCTTAGTTGCTGAGAAGGAAGATCAGTGATTCTCACCAACTTTCTACATGGCAGTTACCTCTTTTTCCTCACATCACCTCCATGAGATAGGATTCCCTGGCGATTTCCATTCTGCTGATGAGATGATTGAAAGCCAGAGAGGGATCGTGACTCCCCATGGTCACACAGCATGGATGTAGCTGGCCAGAGTTCGGGGATTTAGGGATCTGAACCTAGCATGGCCTCAGTCACCTAGGTATGCATTCCTCACCCTCCACATCCCAGAATGGAGGATAAATAGGCTCAGGGCCATGGTGGAGACACCTCAGCTGCTTCCCTACAGGCTGTGTCTCTGCCTCAGCCAGGATTTTCTGGCAACCTGACAGGTCTCTCCATGACACAGCATGGAACTGCTTGTCATTTGGAGGACAGAGGTTCGGCCACCCAGGGCTCCCATCAGTGTTTCAAAGGCTCACAGCCCCTTTCAGCCCCATCCAGCTAGGGAGCCCTGGCTGGGTTTCCTAATTCAAGCAACCTCCCTGCTGATTTTAATTGGAGGTTTTGCCTAGGATGGGAATGTGGTGCCTGGCCTGTGGCATTTTAGGGAAGATCATAGGAATTGAGGGCCAAAGAGAGAGAAGGAGGGGAAACAGATGTAGGCTAAAATAGAAAACTATAATCCATAATTCCTATATGCCTACCAGGAATATGTTTTTTAAAGTGAAGGGGAAATGAAAAGGAAAAAAAGAAAAGAAACCAGAGTTCTGAATTATTCTATTATTTATGTCCTGTGCTGCTTCTTGGCATTTCTTTGACATTGTAATGGGTGTCTGAGTAATTTGGTGTGACTCCACAAAATGTACACTCTGTTAGAGTGTACAAGCACAACTGGGGAGGTGCACAACTGGGGAGATGAGAAGTTGTTTTTAGGTATCTGAAGCTGCACTGTTCTTTTGTTGTGGCATGTGTGTGCATGTATTCTAAAGGAATAATGCTAATAAAAGATGAATATGTCAATGGTATCAGGATGTTTGGGGCTCAGCTGAAAGGTGCCTCAGTGTACAAATGCACTAGTATGAACTGTAACTGGCCCTCAGGCCCTCTCTGTCCCTCACTTCTCCCAAACAGACATTTGGCTTTTAATCATTCCCCCATGTGAGTTTCTATCATTGCCTTAATAACCTGTTTCTCTTCTTCTCTCAGTTCTCATATGATATCAGAATCTCACTGAGTGGCTCATAACAATTGGGAAGAAAAGACCAAAAGAAGGCTGCATGGCCCCTCGCCCTGCTGAGGCTATTTTCTCACTTAGAACTGCAAAGCGAGCATAAGGGATCCTCCATGTGGAGGGCAGGGGTGAAGAGCAGAAGGAGGAAAGAGAACAGCATCATGAAAGCCCAATGTGGTCTTTAAAATTAGGTTGTCTGGAGCTTAATTGGGGAGGATTATGAAACAGTTTTTGCAATTACACAGCTCTGTGTCTGGAAAGAGGTGACAGGCAGCATCAGCTGCATATTCAAATTCAGGTTTTTGCTTTGGGGCATGGATGTTCTGTAGACAAGTGAAGGAAAGAGCCCGAACTCTCAGGGAAGACAGAAGGACTAAAAGCAGAAGATGCTCCCAGGTAGAGCTAGAGGACTGATATAGCCTTCCTAAGTAGAAGCAGGTGGACAATGAAAAAGTTACAAATAAAAGCTACAAAAGTAAGACATCCCTAACTAGAATCTCATGGGACTTTAACCTAAAGTACAATAATGGCCATCTTGACAAATGGCCTTGGTGATCATAAATAGGGGAGAAAGTGAATTAACTGTGGCTCACTCTCTCACTCTTTGACCTTCAATTTTTGATCTTGCCATTTGACCTCAAATAAGTCACCTGACCTCTTTGTCCCTAGTTTTTTTACATGTCAAATGGGCATGGTAATATCTCCCATGTACTTGGTTTTCAGAACTCAAATTGAATATGTAAACTCGGGAATTTTCCAATACGAGTAAGTTATTACTGGCCATGAACTGTTATCATTACTGAGAGCCAAGAATAACCTTGTTTTCCAAGTGTCTCTGGTGAAAATGTACCCCTTGCACACTAGACCAGGCCTGCTGATTTTAGCTTACTTTATTAGTCTCACTGGTTGCACATTCTTCACCAGTTTAAAGAATGCTGTCACCATGATGCTTACACAAGAAAGTGCTAGACATGGGATTGAGTACTGCAACTCAGTTCTGCCACCATTATTTAACTTTGAACTCAGTGCTTGCTTTTTTCTAAGATTCTGTGAAATAATAACCTACTGCTTAAAAAAAAAGTAGCTATGAGATACAGATAAGATGGTGTATGTATAGAAGTGCACACTGTGTCCCCTAACAGCCAATTGCCGTGTTCTTGAGCTCAGATGAGAATGAGTCCCTTGGAAATCAGTAATTAGAGATTTAAAAATCCAGGGGAGAAAGAATTCCATGCATGCTCTGGAGTCAGTTTCATACTCACACTAAATAAAAAGAATTCTTATTTCTACACCCCCAAATCAAAATCAGGTATTGTAGATATAAATGTAAAAAATTAAAACTATGATAACAACAAAATAACTCTTGGAAGAAAACAAAGGAGAATGTCTTCATGATATTGAAGGAGGAAAAGATATCTTTAACGTACTCTATACAGAGAGAAAAATTGCTAGAATTATACTAAAATCAAAACACAGCTAACAAAAATGTCATACAGAGTGAAGTGATAATACTCACTGAGAAAAGATATGTTTAATACTTTTAGCTTACAAAATAATGTATACCTGACATGGTCAGAATATTTACATTCCCAAAAATTCCTAGGTTGAAACCCTGATCCCCACGGTCATGCTCTTTGGAGGTGGGATGTTTCGGAGGCGATTAGGTCACGAGAGTAGAGTTCTCATGAGCAGCACGAATGTCCTTGTAAATAGGACCTGAGACCTACAGCATGTGTGGACACAGGCAGAAGCCAAACCAGGGAGCCCTCACCAGACTCCAAATTTGCTGGAGCCTTCATCTTGTGCTCCTCAGGCTCCAGAAAATAACGAATAAATAAGTTTCTGTTGCTTATAAGCCACCTAGGCTGTGGGATTTTTCTATAGTAGGCTGAACAGACTGAGACAACACAGAGAGTACTGCAAATCAGCAAGAGAAACTCATTAGGCAAATGACAGGAGCAGGCACTTCATAAAAAAAGAATATTCAAAGGGCCAATAAGCACCTGAAACTTCAGTGTATTCATCATCAGGACAGTGCAAATTAGAGCTGCCATGAGATACTACAGCAACAGGATAGCTAAAATAAAATTAAAATATAAAATAAAAATGATGGAATGTGTTACATATCGGCAAAGATGTGGAGCAATCAAACTCTCCTGTGCTACTGGTGGGGAAAACAAAACTTGCTCTAGTGAAGTTGGAAAAGCAGAAGTATTTATTGAAGCAACTAGCCAGCAGAATATATATATCCACTGTGTCTCAGCAGTTCCACCCCTAGCAAATACCCAACAAAAATACACATGGTAAGTCTTCTGACAGGCACGCATGTCATCACAGCACTATTTGTGATACACTCAACCCAGAGACAATGAAAATGACCATCAGATGAAACTAGATGTCCACATAGTGAAAATGACTTGAGGATGAGTGGGTCACAGACATACAATATGACATAGAAGGATCACGTATAAGAAGGAAGAGGTGAAAGAAATCACACACAAAATGTTCATTCTGTGTTTTAAAAGGGCAGACCTGGGCTGGGGATATAGCACAAGGTCCTGAATTTGATTCCTGGTACCATAAAAAAAGAATGAATGAATGAACAAATGAATGAATAAGTAGGCAGACCTGATCTGCAGTTGATGTAGCAATGAGGAATGTCATTTCCTCAGAGAGAAGATGACTGTGCCAGGAGAGGACTTAGGGGCACTGCTACAGGAAAGAGAGGGCCTGTGTCTTCATCTACGTGCTATTTCCATGTGTGAATTCAGTTTGTACAAATTTACCTTGCTGTACACTTAAGATGACTGTCTTAAGTATGTAATATTTCTTATGTCTGTAAGTATATAATATTTCAATAAGACATTTACAAAATAAATCCCTTCCAAAAACCCATAATAATACTATCAAGTCAACAATATATGACAATTTTTAATCACTTTCCAGTATTTAATGCTCTTTCGCTTGCTGCCTATTTTGATCACTATGATATTCCTCCGTTCTAGGTTGGACTAAGAAAATATTATGAGTGTAACTTTTAAAAGTGATAAAACCTGAATCTCAAAGAGGAGAAACAATGTACAGTACCAATGGTCCCCAGTGACTTTTCACAGCACCGGGATAATAAGTTTGGGGGCTGGATCTGGAGGGTGGGGAAGAAAGAAGGAGGAAGCAGCTTTGAAGCAACGTAAAATAAGATAGCTATCCACAAAACTCAAAGAACTTAGTTCTATTTCTGATACAATCCCCAGAGCCTCCGATTCTATTCCAAATAGAAAGCTACTTCCGAGCCTCAGGAAAAAAGAAAAAAAAAATACAAACAATAAAAAGGAACAGGAGAAGCTTATTTTCTTGCTTATGTGAAAGAAGTCAGGGAACCGCCCTACTTGCTACAAATGTAGACTGATAAACACTCTGGAAATGGAAATACCGCTCTCGACATTGTCCTAAACAAACCCTGCACAGCACTCACTGTGAAGCTCACCCACTGTCACCCATCTCTGTGCCTGGTCCAGATTGTACCCATTTGGGTTGTCACCTTGTTGAGCCTCACTGACTTCCTGTGTTGGCCACATCAATAGAGAAGAAATGTCAAAGGTATTTTTAGCAAAAGTTCATTGCCACATGGTTGAGAAGGTACTTGTTGCCTCCTATGACAGACAGACAGCTGTTCTGGGCTGGTCTTGTTTTATTTGTTGAATTGTACCACTTATTTAATAAGATCAATAAATGCACACCAAGAATAAGCTTTTGTCACCAAATGGCCACTCGCAGCGTGCGCACAGACACACCTATACACATACACGCATGCACACAGCATGCGTACAAAAGCAAAACTCAGAACTCAGGTTATAGCAAAGCAGCAGTTTTCTGTAGATGCAGCCTACAGGTATATACTGGGAGCCTTTCAGACTCGCACAGCTAATAATGCTTAGGCAATGCCTGACCCATTTAAAGAATGGGAAAGAGTCCTGAGACATTAAGTGACCTGACTGACAACACACAAGCTATACTTGGAAGCTCAGAACCAAAACCTTCCCCTTAAGGAAGAATCTTTCACAATACCAAAAATTATACTGTTAATCTTTTTTGAAGCTTTCTTTGCAGGGACCTGCGACATTTTAACCTGGGTTACTGCTCACTGAGGAAATGATGCAATGATTATTCATTACAAGAGTGCTGGACACTGGCTGTGAGATGGTTCTAATTTCAAGAGATCCAAAATAGCAGCTTATTGTAGTCTACTAATCAGAATAACGGAGTTTATGGGCGGCAGCTGATCCATGCAGTGGTATCGCAGATCCATGTCTCAGTGGACCCAGGGGCTATTTTCTGTGGAATCCCTCAATTCTAGAGAGCACATTTGGGATTACTCCATAATAGCAATACTCAGCAACTGACAGAATGTCCTTTCTTCCTTTTCCTGGAAACCACTCTGTGCATATACCCACCTAATTAAAAATGCGATAGCAACTTACGGCAAATTGTCCTCCATTAGCCGTTTTTCAAGAAAAACAAAAACACTAACAGTGATTGTGACAGCAAACAATGAAACAAGCACCTGGGTGAAAACATGTAGCAAGGAGTTTAAACCTTAATCTAAATTTATTAAAAACCAATCTTGATTGACAAAGGTTCTAGAGAACAATTTTGCCTCACAAAATATTTCCTCATGAGGATTCTGAAGAGTGTGCTTTTTCCTGCACTAAAATGTATTAACTCCGAAATAGAAAATCCCACTATGTGTGTCAGATCTCACATAATAGAATATTCATCACATAGAAACAGGAGATTTATGTATCTTCTACCTGAATATGGACCAATTATACCACTGTTTTTAGCAATTCAAAGGGGTAGAAGCGATATCTGTATGGGTCCAAACTGGAGGATTCCAGCAGCCTCTACCTCTGGACTCTTGGAAAATTTGTCTTGGAACTCTGAGGCCCCCTCTAAGCAATGCAGCCTCCCTGCCAGAGGACCAGAAAGAGATATTCTAGAGATACCTGCCCAAAGAAGCCCAGTCTTCTGGTCATCTTTGCTAAGGCACCAGACATGAGTGACACCTTCTAGAAACTTCCAGCCCAGCCCAGCACAGCTGACAGGTGAACACTAATGAGTAACCACAGTCTACTACATGTGGGATGGAATTTTCCAGCTAAACTCAGTATGAATTTTGAATTCAGAAATCATAATGAGATATTAATTTTTGTTTTAAGATCCTAAATATTGATCAGTTTGTTATGGAGCCATGGATATTGAAAATAGCATATATTGGTAGCCACCCCCAAAAGAACTCAAGAAATCTCTTTTCCATTCTATCATGTTCAAGCTATGCTCCTATACTAAGAAGAATTCTAAACACACACACACACACACACACACACACAAATGGGCTCCATTCTGCTCCCCAAGAATCTAGGATTTATTTTCCAGGACCAGTGACTCAGAGAATGTGTCACTCCAGTGCATCCAGTGCATGGGATCTTTTATTTACCAGTTGCCCCAAAGCTAGAGAACTCATTTAGATGAACCTAATCTAGTTGGATATGTTGCTTAAGAAGTAAAGACTTGCTTCCTCTGGCTGTTGGCAAAAGAAAACAGATATCTGAGGTATAGGAGGAAACGCTACTACATGTTTGCTCCTGCTCCTTTCCGGAGGGAGGGGCCATGTGCAAGGCCTGCAAACCCCTAAGAGCTCAGTGTAAATCCCAGCTGGTCAATAAAACAGCAAGAATAAAAAGGAGTCAGTCCTACAACCCGAAAGAACGGAATTCAGCCCACAAATGTAAGGATTTTAGAAGCACATTCCTCCCCAGAGCCTTCAGGTAAGAGACTGCTCTAGCCAGCACCTTTGTTCAGCCTGTGAAGCCGAATCAGAAGGTCCAGCTCTTCCACACCCAGGATCCCACCCAGGCAAACTGTGGGATAATCAATCTGTGTTGCTTTAACCTCTACCTGGATGCTAATTCATTACACAACAGTACAAAACTAATACAGTGAACCTGGCTAGTGCGCTTCTCCGTGTCATTTTGGTTTACTCTTTAATAAAACAACTAGACTGTCTTTCAGGTTCTCTTCCAAGTATGACCTATTAGAAGTTAATAATTTTAGGCCACATAGCCTTCTGGATTGTCAGATCCCTAAGTTAAGCACACACACAGGGCTAGTCCTGGACAGGTTTTATTATAAATGCTAGATTTTGAGATTTCTGTGAAAAAGGATACCCTGCATCTTTTTTATCACCCAAACACTACCCCTTATATAATACCAATAGTAGCTGGAAATGCTGGTATATGACTGCAATCCCAGCATTCTAGGAGGCTGAGGCAGGAGGATCACACACTTGAGCACAACCTGTCCAATTTAGCAGCTTAGTGAAATCTAGTCTCAAAAACAAACAAACAAATACACAAAATTATAATGTCTGGCACTCAGTAGAACCTCACTAAATATATGTTGAAGAAAGAAATGAGAGGATGAGTAAATGAAGATTCAGTTGATGTATGGTTTACATAAAGATATCCCGCTAAAGCCTTATGAGGTCATGATGGAACCATTAGAAGGTGATGGGGCTATGTTGGTATCACAGTTGAATTGCTATCAAGAGGTGGGGCCTGTTGGGAAAACTCTGGCCACTATGGGCATGGCATGAAAGGATGTGTCTCCTTTTCCAGCCCTTTCCTTCATTCTGATCCCCAGCACATTGCATGACACGGGTACCTTCTCCTCTACTATGTCCTTCTGCCATGCTGTCCTGCCTGGGAGCCAGGGGAGGATGCACTGAAACCTCTACAAACAGTGCACCAATATAAGCTTCCACTCTTAAATTGTAGGTGTTGGTTATTATGTCTCAGGGACAAGAAACATTGACTAAGACAGTATAATCATTAACATAAATATTCTTCAACAAGTAAAGAAGATTATGCCTATGAAGGATGGTAGCCAAAGAAAGAACATGCCTTCATAATTCTGAGACAGTTATTAATTTCTGTGTAGCTTAGTCTTTTCACCTGTGAATGGAGAAATTCATGTTTGCTCCTGGTCTCCCATAGATTATAAAAGGATCCAGCTCCTCAGTGCAAAAGCGCTTTGTAAACATTAAAGTTGTGTATACTTAAGGTATCTATCTTGAGACTAGTTTACTTTTCAAGATTAAGAGTGTTCCTAAGCCAAATGGAGCCAATGGGTTCCCTAATTATACCTGAAATGGAGCACCTTCCAGCTGTGACTTTGGCAGCTGCCCGTTAGCAGCCATGTCACCTCTCAGTAGGGGAGCTACCTGCAGGGACAGGAAGCCATTAGCATCTGCTTAAGCAGAAGGTGCTTCAACATCCAAGCCTGTCTGTAGGCTGAGGATCACAACTGAGGAGAAGGGAAATCACCAGCTGTGGTTTCAAACCAAGCAATCTGGGTCATCACCGCTTCCTTCACCTGGTATAAATCACCCCTTTGCAAGGCTGTGGTGTCAGGAACATACAGACTCCCTTGAAAAACCTCAGGAAGAAGGGTTTGGTAGCCAAGTGAATTTTGAAAATATGCCAACTCAACCCTTTTCCTATTATTTTTGTCTTTGTCGTTGTTGCTTAATTCAACATTTTCTAATATTACAATAGAATTTCTCTGTTTCCTATCTTCACAACATCTTGTAGGATTCATTTAGGTGAATTCAGTGTGTTGGTTCCCACCATCCACATATCTGAGGTGAGAGTCCATTCACCACAGTGAGGGGAGACTTCTGATCTAAGGTGTGTATGGTCCCCAGGCTACTGACATCAGTATTTCCTAGGAATTAGGACCTCTCTCTCAAACTGCTGAATCTGAAACCCTGGCCATAGGGTCCAACTAGCTATGTTCAAAAAACAAACAGACAAACAAACAAACAAAACAGCTGTTGGTGATTGTGTTTCCTAATGCAGCTTGAGGGTGGTAACACTCCTGTCAATACAGGGAAGGGATGCTAACTCTGTTTACACTCAAAAGAAAGACCCCACTGATTCTCTAGCTTATTTTTGAAGTAGCTACTGAAGAATACTTACTAACCCATAGAATCCCTTCTATTTTTCTTCCCTGAGAGCTTCCTATCTTCAAAGGTAGGTATTCACTCCCTCTATGATTTCATCCTGATATACAGGTCTAACTTTACTCAATGACAATAAAGACACTGGCCATAAGTGCTAATATTAACTGACCACTTACCACACAGTAGAACACTGCATGCATATCTTGGGTAGTCCTCATGATGACTGTGCGGCAGAAGTACTGTTAGTATCCTCATTTTACAGGTAGAGAAACTTGGGGCCCGGAGACTGAGCACACAGCTCCCCAGGATTTAAAAGACACTGTTTGCTTCCAAACCCCATGTGTTTAATTAGTCTTGATTTATACACTGCATCTGATTTCTGTTTTCCATTTCTGGATGACACCGATCTCATAATCCTTTCTTCATAAGTGTAAATGCTATTCTCTTCAAAAAGAAAAAAAAGGAACATTTTCTTCTCTGCAAGTTCAACACATCATCATCCTTCAACTTCCATCTCAAATGTTTCCTCATTTTGCTTCAGCAAATAATGTGCTGTTATGTGCCAGGCACTTTACCTGTCACTGGGGATAATTTGATTAGCAAAACACAACAAACCAAACCAAACCAAATGAAAACATACCAGAATGTTGGCCCTCACAGAATTTGTTTTAAAGTAGGAGAAATCTTAGCTTCAAAACAAATGTAGATATCACAAGCGTTGGAAAGATGATACACAAGATGAGGTAAAGACACACTGTGGCAGAGTGCGAACTGGTCCAGTGTTATCAGGCCAAGCATTGGATTTAATCTGACTTAAAAGAAATATAGCGTAATCCAAACAAAAGAGCGGGACATTTTCTAGTGTTCACCACAAGGATGTATTTCCTTTTCTTCTCTTCTAACTTTTACCTTAATGTTATTCTAACTGTGTAATATAGGAAGCATAACAGCACCGTTCAATGAGTTAGTACACACAAGGCATTTAACCTTGTGGCTGGTACACAGTAGGTAGAAAATATGTATCAAAAGTTGCTGTTATAGTTTTTATTTTTCTTACATTAGAAGCTTGAGTACCTTGCTCCACTCAATAGTGGTAAACTCCGAGGACTAAGAGCTATTATCACCAGTGGGACAAGCTCTCTTGTCTGACTTCCATGTAAGCGACTGTCAGCAAACTGCATTCTCCCTCCCAGGAGATAAACGTGGAGCCCTGCAAAATGAACACTCCTGATTGGCTGCATGCCTGTGACCCCCCCACGTGCATCTGTTCTATCACATGCACACTGCCTGAGAGGTTTTTTGTTCCTAATCCTGTCCACATCAGTCATACCTGCTATTATTATAATATGAAATTAAGAGTAAAATGAAAGGATATGTGTTTTTTCCCCTCCCAGTGAAAACTTATCTGAATTCTATGTCAAAACTCTATAAAGGCCAATGGTTAACAAAAAAAGGCCATCAATTTAAATAAAGGGGAAGTAACTAAGAAAGATTGGAAGGTTCATAGAAATCTAGGTATACTTTTATTTTTTCTTAATACGGCAACACAAGCTTAAATATCATATTTCTCTTATGTGAGAAACACAAAATAGAAATAAATTAAAGAAAAACATAAAATTTAATAGGAAACAGAGCTATAAATAGTTTGCAAAAAGGAAGGGGACCAAGAGAGGGATGGAGAGAGGGAGAGAGGGAAGAAGGGAAAAAGGGATTAAAAGATCAATTAAGATTTGTGCATCATGTGCCAACTTGCCACAATGAATGCAATCAGTACGTACTGAAAACGTACTAAGAAAAATAAAAAAATAATCTAAACTGTTTAAGCAATGCACTTTAAATTGAAATGATTTACTGTGTAGTATATTATCATATCAGGTAGCCCATATTTTGTGTAGCATGTATGCATTCTCCCAACTCCATTTTTTTTTCCTTAACTGACAAACTATTGGTCTCCAATTTGGGGTGACAAGTAGCCTTTTGCTTGGACTTCTTACTATATACTAAGGGTGGCACATACATATATTCTACCACTGGCCTTCCAAGGTGAGGTACCAATTGGGATACTGAAGTTTGGAAAACTGTAATAGTGAGTATGACAGCTGAACTGGATCATTAATTTGATTGGATTCAGAGGTGCCGAAGGGATTAGTAAAGCACACTGCTAGACAAGTCTGGGTGGGTCACGGAAGCATGATCTTGGGTATTAAATTTCATTCTTGGTCCTTGCCTTTTACAGTGCTGCTCTCCTGCTCTGGCTGCCATGGGTGAAGCAGCTTTTCTCTTCCAGTCCCTTCTGCGTTACAGCCAGAAGCCTATGAAGGACTGAACACTGAAACTATGAGCCAAGTTAAATCTCTCCTCCTTTAATATACTCCTTTGTAGGGGTAGAGTATACTGTACCAGACACAGCTAAAGGGACTAACACACTGATCCAAGTTCATACTGACAGCTAAATGGTATTCACATAACTTGCCTGCCAGAATCTAGAGTCTGAAAGTTTTAAGACTCTCAAGTCTTACTGCCTCTACGCTATGTGGCTACATTTTGTTACAACCATCCTTTAATCTATGCAACAGAAATACCCATTTTCTGAAAGGAGTAACAGTATCACCACCAAGTATCTAAGATCTATGACTATGATTCTCTTATTATTTCTGACTATGCAGATAAGGAAACAGAGGGCTCAGGTAGGCACAGAGACATTTAGAAGTCACCTGCCTAATAAGCAGAAGAGCCATGACTGTCTATCAGCCTAATAAACCAAAACTGACTTGAGCTCAATAAAATACAAGACGCCATTGCCCTGTGTCCCGTTTCAGAAGTCTGTGGAGGTTCAGTCCAAAGGCACATAAACATAGGGTTCAGAGAGAAGAGTGGAAACCAGCGTGCACACTGAGGGTCACTAGGATCAAGATAACGATTATCTTGGTAGCCAGAAACTTTCTATGGACAGCAATTAAACACGTGAGCAGCTGACACAGTTCAGAAGCTAAGGCCCCAAGATCAGAGCCCGAGGTTGATGCCTGTGAGAGATTTCGTCTCCACAATGCATAATTATATTGTGTTTGGCTACGGCCTGGACAGCCAGGTCAAGGCCATGCGGCTTTCAGAAGTAAAAATAAATCAGAAACCAGCAGTCACAGAAAAACGCAAATAATTATACTGCCTGCCCTCTAGTTAATGTTGCACGGGTGTGCTTGCCTTCCAGTGTTATAACTAAAAGTTTAGATGGCAGCAAGATGGAGACAAGAAACATCAAATCACCTCAATATTAACTACTTATACCTACTAAGAATGTTGCCTCATTTTACAGTTCTCAGAAGTGTCTGCTTAGCTTCTTTAAAAAATTTTTTTCTTGACTATATATATATATATATATATATATATATATATCCCAAAGTAATATACTTAGCAAGACATACTTAGAGATACTTGCAAGATTTGGACCTATGTAGGTTTAAGACAATTTCCTTTTACAGGTTCCATTTCACCCAACTATCTAAACTTTCAGTTGGAGGGATCTATTTTTAGACACAGTCTGTTTGGAAAAACCCTGAGTGACCCTGGACAACCCTTTCAATTTATTTTCTTCATACGTGAATGAGGACAATAATCTGAACATATTCATCATAAATTAAAATCTACAGATTATATATAGGGTAACAACAATCTGTGGATCATAATCTCAACATAGCTTGGAGGCAGATTCTGAGGTGAAAATAATCTTTACTATTCACGAAGCAAAATTTTATAAGTATCTACTATGTGCCAGGTACTGTGCTAGGAATTTATGAAAGAAAGAAAGAAAGAAAGAAAGAAAGAAAGAAAGAAAGAAAGAAAGAAAGAAAGAAGAAAGAAAGAAAGAAAGAAAGAAAGAAAGAAAGAAAGAAAGAAAGAAGAAAATAACAGAAAAAAAAGATGATGAAGAATATGCATGGAGTTGTCTGTCATGGAAGAGACAGAGATTAATAAACAGATTAAATAAAGGCACACTGAGGCTTGTGGTTCAACTGCGAAGTAAGCATGGTAGAAAAGCATATCAAACTCACTCTGAGGCAGCCTTGCAAAGCATGGAGCATGCTCCTGAGGGAAGAAAGTGGAGCTGATCTGAGAGCAGGGAAAGAACGCACATTCCAGCCTACTGAGGATGCCTGTGGAGTGAAGGAGGCCAACACACATGTAGAGACCTGAGAGGAAATTAGTGAAGTAATAGCTGGGCAGCCAAGAAAAACGGTGAAATAAGGAGTAAGAAGCAGGCAGGGAGGATCTGGAGAAATTTCATGTTCTTCCCCAGCACACTGAACAGTTACCAAAATGCTTAAAAGAGAGGTGGGACAAGATTGAATTTACTTCTTAAGTAAAATTTCTGATGGAACATAATTGGAAAGTAATCAGAGTATAGTCTAAGTGACTTAGTTAAGAGGCCATTGTAATTTCAGGCAAAGGAAGGTCTCAGTTTGAACTACAGGCTACTCATTAAAATTGACTAATTAGCATCATTTGAAAGCAATGCTACTCCAAGATTCAATTACTGACCTTCTACCAATATTTTTCAATTGAACTCTTACTCTCTCCTTTTTTGTGTGTGTTGGGAAGGACCTCAGAGATAATTAAGCTCCATTGTTTTTGGATTGTTTTAGGAAACAAAAAAAAATCACCTTATTTTCCTAAATGAGTTCTAATTTAAAATTGCCATAAACAGCTAAAGAACTATTCTAGTTAAAAGTGAGGTACACTTTTTAAGTACTCAACATGATTCCCACCCTTTCAGGAGTGGCCTAAGCACAATACCCTTTCGAGCAAACTCCAAGGTTAGACGATGACGTTTTGTGGTCCACGGCACTGATGCGTGTGTCTTTCAATGCCTTTCAGTAGCTGGCACAGGGCTGTTAGACCAGGTGGTCAGGAAACATGGCAGTTATGGCACAGAAGCCAGCTGAATTCAGCATTTCCAAAAGGATCCTCTATATCTTTTCTACCTGCTTCCATTCCTTCCTACCTTATTTCTCCTTTCCTCTTTTCCCTCCTTCTTTTCTTTCTTCCTCTCTTTTCTCTCTCCTTCCTGCCTCTTTCCCTCTCTCTTTTGCAATGTGAACTGATTTCCATAACCATGATTCAGTTTTCAGTCTTGGCATATCATCTAAACGCCTTGGGTTGTGGCACCCCAGGACAGGGAGAAAAGCACGGAGATGAGAAGAATGGATTCTGCCTGATTTTGCTCCCTGCCTCCTACCTGGCAAATGGTTTTCACTAAGTAATTTAACATCTATGCTCTTCCAATTCCCCATTCACAAAGAGGGTGGAATTAGTGCTACCCTAAAGGGGATTGTTATGATGATGAGGTGAGATGAAAGTCATAAAACAATACCTCATGCATTGTGAATGTTTTAGAAGCGCTTAACTACTGCTTGCCTTGGACCAAAACTCAGCTCCATTCTCCTCTCTTGTGGGTTACTTTGAGCTCACCCTGCTTGCACAGCCCTGTTTCAGACAGCACTTAGAGGTCATGAGTTTAGGTGCCATTTGTGGTTAGCCTGACAGTGATCCTCTGAGGTGCTCAGGCATAAATTGTTATGCCACCTTACAGAGGAGAAAACCAAAACTCAAAACGTCTAGTGCCCAATACGAGGAGTGCTAAACTGGCAGTTCATCTCCTATCTGTTCCTCTTTTTACCCTGCATATTATGAGGCACTTCTAGTGACAACACAATCCATGAGAACTTTGCACTGGGGTGCAAATCCATGAGAACTCTGCTTCATTTGAGATGGCCACCTTTAGTACCACAGTCTGGTACCATGGTCTGACTAATAGGAAACTAAAACTCAAACAGAACCCCAAGCATGATGGGCATTCAGTGACTACTTTGTTGGACGGTGAATCTCCCACCACCAAATATGGTCTGGGATTGGTCACAGAGCTTTCCTCCCAACAAGCTCTGTGCCAAGTATTCGGGTGGGTCTTGTTCACTGCAGTGGTCCCAAAGCCTGGCACATAGTAAGGTCTCCACAAAGTTTGTTCGGTTGTCCTGCGATGAGCCCAGACCTCCAGGACATGGGCTGCTTGGCCTCAGCTTGGGCTCCAGAGGTGACTCAGGGATTCACCAGTGGGGAGCTGCTGTGTGGTGGCCCATTCCCTGAATCTCAGCACACCAGACTGAAACTCATAAACTCTCATCATGGGTCACCTGCCCCTCAACCCTTATAAACTAGCCTCGACTTTAGTATCATCATACATTCCATCAGAGTCCTCCAAGCATTGCAAAGAACCTTTCTTTTCTGCTCCACACTGCTAAAACACAAACAAACAAAATGCACTGGATCTGGAGGTTCTGGTAAGGAGTCCTTTCCATGGAGCCCCATTAATAGATCAGCAAGATCCTATTAAACCTGTCGATTACCTGCTGTGCAGCCTTGGATACATTAATTGCATCTCTGCCTAATCGGTCCCTGCATCTATTCAACAGATACACTCATAGCTCCTTCACAGAGACAGAATCAGGATCCCATGAAGAATCATGTGATCAGCAACACTCAGTCTGACTAAGTAATCAGTGTGTGCTAAGATATTTATATGCAAAATATTAGTGTTTGGACAAAGGACAGTAAGAAGGAAAGGAGCTGCCGTATGCTGAATGCCTTCCATGTGACAGACTCTGCTCTAAATCTTTTATGAGGGTTGAAGCATTCAATTCTTAAAACAAGCCTATGACAAAGGCACTATTATTAGCCACATTTTACAAAGGAAGAAATTGAGGCTCAGCGATGTTAGTAACTTCCCCACGAGTCAGTGTAAGAGGTGACAAATCGAGGATTTGAACCAAAGAAGCTAATTTCAGAATCTTAGCACATCACCAGCTTGATTATCAGCTACAGTAGCTTCTTATTAAATAGCTATTAATGCTTTTTGATTCTTATCATTATTGCTATTACTGTTATTATTATCATTGTTATTCATTCATTTTGTTTTGCATTATATTTGGCATGGTCATCTTTATTGCTAATTATACTTAGCATCTTCTACAGAACTTTATTAGAAATAAAGAAGAAAAGATTCCTCCAGATTCCATATTAAACTGCACCATCCAGATCTCTGAATCTGGGCTAGGCTTTTAGGTAATAGTGCCAAGTAGGAACAACGTTCTCTCACTTCCTAGTGTGGGCTGGAAGGAGTCTTGCAGCTTCCCTCTTGGTCACGGCCCTTCTTCTGTGGGCTCAGCTGCCATGCTACAAAAAGGCCTGGCTACAAGGAGCAGGCATGGCTAAGAACCCTGGTTGACAGCTCCAGCAGCCAGCGCTGCTGGCCGACAGTGGCAGTCACTGCCCACTCAGAGCCTGGGTCCCTCTGGAGGTCCTGCCCAGGCAAGCTCCCCAGGTACACCATGCCCAGCCAATAGGAGGGAGTAATTCATAAGGCTGTAGTAAGAAGGAAATTAATTTATATAATATTGTAAGACCTTGAACTTTAGAAATCTATCTATCTATCTCTATTTATCTCTATCTCTATCATCTTTCTCTTTCTTTTCTTTCTGTTAACTGACTGAGCCAGGCACTTTACTAGGCTCTTTAAATTTTAAAATCCCAATCCTCATGCTTATGCCGAAGGCAAGCTTCATTATTCAGTTTTGCAAATGAGGTACCGGTACTTATATAAAAAGCCCCATGGCTGGTGAGTGACAGGATGAAGCAGAATTTTGACCTGTGTGAGACTGATGCCCTGCGTTCCCTCCCTCTCCAGTCCTGCTTCAATGCCGCCCCTCAGTGAGACAAGTAAAGATTTCGGTGACACCTGTTGCAATCATAGCACCTGCTCAGAGCACACATCTCCAGCGGAGTTCAACAAGCAGACAAATGGAAGCTGAGCAATCAGTTCATTTGTAAATACAAACTTGCTCAGCTAGAGGTGGCCCAGGGTTCCCAGTGTTAGCACCTCAGCCTGACACTGCTCCACGGCAGAGAGGTGCCCTGCCGCTTTGAGAAATGCTCATTAAAGCCTCAGACTCCAATGCCAAGAAGCAGCCCACAGCCAGGGCAGGAAGTTCAGCTCTCCTGGGAAGGCTTCAGAGCCCCGCAGCCTTATGCTCTCATGCCCCATGCCTACATTCGATACTCTATTAATGAACATAATTGAGTGACTTGCCAATGGTGGAATGCCAGACAGCCTCCCCAGGTCAGTGCAGGAGAAATGTCTGGATTAGTTGTAATTTCCTGGATGCTAGGCAGTGCAGTGAGGATGTATAGGTACACACGCAACATACAGGCAGAGCTGCCTAAGTGGGTTTGATTTGGTTCATTCTTTCTAAGAAGAGATCTCGTTTCTTCAAATGACACTAATGTCAAGACCCTCAAATATGAAATGAACTGCAGCAAAGCTGCTCTGGTAGAAGTTCTTTGGAGAACCACCATGCATATCTCTTGCTGCCCTGAGCCGCCTTCATAGACTCCCTGAGACACCACCGCAGACAACTGCTAGCAGTAACCAGAAGAATGAAGTTGGAATGGCTTAGAGTTGATTCCCTGTGTCACTGGAAGGAAAGAAACTCTAATTCTTTGGAGGCATGTACCCTGTCTAGCCAGTTCATCTCTGTAATGTGTACCATCTAGCATATCCCTAGTATTTCCGTGGCATATTTGGGGCAAGGTGAGACCAGCCAGCCAACCGGGCTGTTAGGGACACACGCACCCTTGGGTGTGGACCTGCACTCAGTGGCTGGGCAAAGGAAAGCTTCTTTGAACTAGTGACTATAGGTATCCGATTTGTTTGCCTCACCCCAGAAATCATCTAAATCTCTCAACAAGTAAGTCAACTGATTAGTTAACCCAATCTCTTCACCATAAAGATGGAGATGCAAAATCCACTTTGCTAATACAGTTTAAAATTAACACATTTTAGTAACCAGAATAAAGCCACAATATTGGGACTAACATTCTCATCCTTAGACATATGGGTCAGAAAGAACGCAGAAGCAGAAATTTCATAGCATGGTCTCCCCACTATCCCTGGGGAGTGACTGCAAGATGACCTGTGGACACACAAGTTTGTGGATGCTCCAATCCCATATAAAGTGGGGTATCATTTGCAAAGAACCTATGCATATCTTCCTGAATGCTTTAAGTCATCTCTAGATTACTTGTAATTCTTAATACAATATAAATGCTATGTAAATCACTGTTGTGTTGTATTGTTTAAGGAATATCGACAAAAATAAACATCTGAATATGTTCAGGATAGACGCAATTGTTTTGAGTACTTTCCACCTGAGGTTTTTTAGATTCATGGGTGCAGTAACTGTAAATATGAAAGACAACTGTACATTCAGGCAACGATGTGAAACTTAATGTGACCAGAACCAGTAGCCGAGAAACTAGTACAGAGCATTCTTGATCTGCATGAGATAAGGCCTTGCTTACCACCCTCAGTGAACCATCTGCACTGCATATCCCTCTGTCACAGCAAGTGCAAGCGAATGGGCACCAGCTGCTAGGTTGGTGCCTCCGGCAGCAGGGATGGTGATGGACCTACCTCTCTCTAGGCAGCTGGTGGTTGGGGTTATGGCGGCAGCGCACACTGAGGCCGAAGAGCTTGCGGGCAGTGCGTTGAATCTTTTGCCTCTGTGCCTCTGTGGCACTCTGCAGGAGCTTGTAGCGGTTCTGCAGGTCCCAGTCATTGCCCCAGTGCTGGTGGATGCTACCAATGGTCAGGAAGTGGTTGCTGGGGAGACGCTTCATGAATGATTTAAACTCATCTAGTAAAAGACAAAGGCCAAGAGAGAAGGGCTAATAAGCATGACCACCCAATCAGATGCCCCTTTTCACATGTCTCCCTGCCTGCCTATACTGGAGCCCTGCAAATAAAACTCTATTGGGCCAGGTTCACAGAACACTGAACTAGCCTGCTCTGCTCCTGAATGGCAGGACGAAAGCCACTGTGCTTTTTAATGCAGTGAATCTGCATATCTGCATATAGCATCACTGCTTGAGAAGGGTTTCCCGAACTTCACGATAATATTTACATCTTCTTTGTGCTCATTCTTAACAGAATCTTTGAATCAAATCACTATTTTCCAGTTAAAAGTTGAAAACATTTTTTATACAGTTCTACATAGAAAATCACTATTGCATGCTCTCAGCAGAATACTAGCTGTGAAAATAAATATGAGAGAAACAATGTTAACAAATTCTAGTCAGATACTGTGGCCTGCTAAGTGATCAAGCCATCATACCTTCTTTCACTTTTAAATACAGGAAATTAGCACGCACTGAAGAGGTGATAAAGGCATATTAGCATCAAACTGAAACTTTTTCTTTGATGCAATCTAAAGGTTTGACAAAGAATGGAAAAGGGTGAATCTCCCATTCAGACTCCAAGTGTTGTTTGCAGCTGTGTGTGAGGGTCATCAAAGATAATCTCCCATACTGGAAAATTTGAGCACAAGAGATAGTACTTGGTTTTACTCTCTCCTGCCCTTGGGAAAGGTTTTACCTCAGTTTGTGACACTGAGTTTCTGAGCATAACTATGGGCTACAGTTTGACACAATCCTAGAAGTTGTTTAGTTCAGCTTTCTGACTTTACATGTGAAGAGTAAAACACAAGGTTAGAGTGAGAAACTGATTTTCTCAAGTTAAAATAATACATGAGGAACAAAAGCCAGATCTAAATCCTCAGCTGCTGTTTTCCATCTAACACTTCCTGCCTCCTAACTCCATCTTTCTCCTCCAAATCCTGGGAGTGCTGAACAGATTGGTGACAGAGACAAACAGAGAGAGAGAGAGAGAGAGAGAGAGAGAGAGACAGAGACAGAGAGACAGAGACAGAGAGAAAGTCAGAGACAGAGACAGATGGAGAGAAACAGAGACAGAGACAGAAACAGAAAAGAGAAGGAGAAATACTTCTTTTGCATCCTGTTATAAACCAGCCAGGAAATTTCACTCATATTACACATTTACTTCATATTAAAAAATGCTCACATAGCCCTCAGGAGGTACCAGGCACAACACTAAGCACCTCACACTGATAACTGACTGTATAGCAAACCTATGTATCTGTGTGGTAGGCACTTTTAGGAAGCCCCCATCTCACAGAATTAGGATATGGATAAAACAGCTATCTTTCCCAAGGTCAAAGGCCCAGCAGAGGGTGGAATTAAGACTCTACTCTTGAAGCAATTTATACATTCTAAATTAGTATATTATACTTTCTGTTAATGTCCCGAGGTTCCAGATATTGAGAGAAAATACATAAACAAAGAAATACATAAACAAATGTTGATTATGCAAGTCTTTGTCTCTTAGAAAGCCTCAGGCACCTTGCTATAGTCAGTAAGACTTTAAAGAATTTATATCACATCTGCACTTCTGAGCAGTTGTAGAATCTTTATCCTTTCCAAGTTTAAGTTTCCCCATTTGTCAAACAGGTAGGACAGTGTCTAATCCAGATGTTGAGAGAGTGATAAAGGACAGCACACCTCAACAGCACCTTACACAGCAAACACTCAGTGAATGGAGGTAGCACAGACTCTCAAGGGCATGGTTTGGAGCTGGAGTGTTCCCCAAAGGCATGCAGGCTGAAAGCAAGTCCCCCTCCTGGCACTAGTGGGAAGGGGTGAGGTAGTAAGGTGGGCCTAGGGCAGTGAGGGTGAGACTGTCAGAGACCAGTGCCCACACCACAACCCAAAGCCCACTCATTAACTGCAAAGTGTCAACATTACAATTAAATGTGAATACCAAAGTTTTAGTTTAGAAAAAACAACTCACACAACTCATGAATTCATTGCAGCGAGGGCTCTGCATGCCCATTTTGTGCCACAGGTTTGCCATCAAGGGCCTAGGGGAAGGAAATTAAGCCATTCAAGCATTCTTTGAAGGGAATATTGGGACACTGGTCACGTCCTGTTTGTCTTTCTTTCACTTCTGGGTCACTATTAGATGAACAGCAGAAATCTCTGAAACACCAAGACTAGAAGAACCTTTCCTCCATTTAAGGTGATTATCACAAGTGCATTGTCACAGAAATGAAAAGCAGACTGATGAAAACAATGACAAGGAACTTTGTCCTGATTGATATTCTGTGAGCTGGCTGGAAGCGGGAGACTGGAGCTAATGGGTCTGTTCTGTCTGGGCTGGGGAGACTCTTCCAGGGAAACAATTGCAGCTCGTCTGGTCATAGGTTCTGCTGAACTCAGAGAGTGGAATGGTCCTTCCAATGAACCCAATTTCAGATCTGATAAGAAAATGTAATTTAAAAGTTTAATGCTTTAACTTTCTTGAGGATAAGAGAGGAGCCTCTCTCCAGAAACAAGAGGTATATAGACTCCCACTTATATATAGAAATTGGGTTTCTGTTGGCCACCAAAATCAGGGAGCCAGCAACAAATCCATAGTTTTTACTTTGAAGTAAAAAATTACCCAGGGTTGAGTGGTTAAGGTTAAGGGTTAAAAAACAACAGAATGAATCATGATCACAAACAACTGACACAGGTGTGAATGAATGGATTTGTATTCATGGGTAAAACCTTTTCTGAAGGATAATTACAGGATATCTAGAGGGAATATATGCCTTGTGGAGAGAAAGTATGGTATAAAACATTTCCTTTCCTACAATAGCACAGCTTCCCAAGTCCCAGGCCATCTACGCAAAGAGGTTTCCCTTCCCTGGGAATTGGGAATATATCCCAAAGTTCTCTACCACTCGTGCACATAGCCCACATTTACCTCTGCTTTTCAGCAATCAGTAGAATTTCTCTGTGAAAGCTTTTTATCAAATGCTTTTTTGTTTGAGGCCAAATAACCATAACACATTTCCGTCATGAACCTCTCTCACATAGGTTCCCAGGATTTCAAATAGACTAATGGGTACAGGTTCACAAAGCATCTACAGCTCCATTCAAGACACATGACCCTGAGAGAGCAGAATCCCTGGCGAATTGTGTGCACCCAGAGCGAGACGGGGCCGTAGGGTTCATGGCAAATAGTTGTGAATGCTGCTTCATGAAACTCTGCTTTTATCTATGGTACACAGTGACTCCAAGGTAAGATTTTGTTTGATCAAAGGGTTTTTCAGCTAGAGACTTACATAAATTCAAACATGCAAAACACAAACACGTCCTCTCGTTTATCAGTTGAGGAAAAGAAAGCATGGATTGAGTTGGAGTTAAATTAATAAGGTGCAAAACCTGCTGTGAGCACTGGATTTGGAATTGAGGATTTCATTTCACAGCATTGGAAAAGATTCTGGGAAAGATTCTGAATCTTGGTGTCCTCCTAGCTCTGTAATATGGGAACATCACTGCTTGCCTTAATGAAACTGTTGTAATGGATTTAGGAGATAAAAAGTTGTTTTAAAAAACGGCAATACTCTATATGAAGGCCCATATTTTAACAGCTATTGGAGCACACATTATACACTAAACACCTACTTGGCCTGTCTCCTTGGAAGTCGCAAGGATTCTCAAGCTTATCATGTCTAAAAATGAGAGTGTTGTCTTCATTCTAAACATCCCAGGGTTCTAGCTCAGTGAAGGGTTACAGTGTCTATCAAGTTATTTAACATGCATATTCAATATAACTCCTGAATATCATTTCAATCAGTTTTCTCAAGTCTCATCGCTACAGTGACATCAAATCATTCTAATTTTCCCTTCTGATTATCTCTGTATCTCTTCATATTTCAGTGTTACTACCTGCCCCATGCATAATCCACAAAGTGGGTCAATTCTTTCCTAGGCATCTTGTGCCCCCCACTAATCACCTCCACCCAATCCTGCACTACAATTAGATACTCCGTGTGAGATCACAACCTTTTATGACCTGACTGACATTTGTTTAGGACAGACAACACTACATTTGTTTAGGACAACTTCTCCTGCTTTACACAGGGACCCTTGAAATGCTGCTATCATTTCCATGGTTATTACGTGAATGTCTGGCTTTATGACAAAACTCAAGAGTCCATGAAGGCAAATATCCAACTTTAGATCTTACCCAGCTTATGACCTTAGGCAGCTGATCCAACTACCCTTAACTCACTTTTCTGATCTATGAAAAACAGGAAGTAGCTAAATCACCATAAAAATAACTTATGGTCTGTGAATTCTTTGACCATCTCTATCACCATATGTACATGCATACACTCACACACATGACTTAATATAACTACTTTTGACCCTTTACTCTTCAGATTATTCTCATGTTGGTTTCTGGGTACAACAGAGGTACAACACTCAATGACCATGACCAATTACATACACATATCATTTGATAGAGATTTACTGAGTGCCTACTCTGTGACAGCTTTTTTTCCCCTGGCTCTGAAACTCAATGTGACAGAGTGTCTGAGGTTTCCATGACAGTAGTCTTAATTCTAGCTAGACGGAGTCCATTTTCTAGATTGGTTCAGGGCCACCCATGCCCTAGTGCTAAGCCAGGCTGTGTACCTGAATTTTCCAGGTCCTTATACGCCTCAGCCCATGACTTGGCCATGTTGGCCAGCGTGTACTCCATGACCTGGATGTCGGTGACCGGGCAGTTGCACTGCGGGAACTCCTCCGCGCACTGGCAGCGGCACTGGCTGTTCTGGCACACATACTCCCCCTCGCCATTGCACATGATGTAGCTCAAGGCCGACTGAACGAACTTCTCTTGCAGATACTGAGGGAAGATGATCTGAAGACCTGTTTGAGAACAGCAAGAAGAAAAAACGGAAAGGTTAAAAAAAGGTGTTTCATTAACAGTTTCCAAAGGTGATGCATGGGACTCTAAAGCTGCTAGTTATCTCCTTATACACTGGAAACCACACTATTTCTGGGCCTATCTAGGCATAGACAGGCATAATCAGTGAGCTTACCGTTTGCAAAGCTTCCACTTTGGTTTTTCCCGTCATGACCTGGGCCATCTCTGGAATGCATGCTCTATGCAGTGATGTTAGTACTGAGATTCCAGCAGATCTAACACTACCTTTTCCATTTGGGGAAAAAAATCCCTTATTGAAAACACAGTGCTATTGTTTATCTTTCCTTAATTCCCTAATTTATTTTCTTTCCCTTTCTTAAAATATGTATGAACCCTATTTATGAAGTACGAATCCTGACGAAGGCATTAAGTCTACAGATCTTAAGAAGGAAAATAACCACAGTAGTTGTCATGGAGGAGTTTTCAATCTACTCAGCAGGGAGAGACATGGATACACATCCTTACAGCAGAGCTTTATATCACACAGCAGAGGCACCATAGGAAGCAATTGGACAGAACAACAAATAACATCAAAATAGCAGGGAAACCTGTGTACCAAGAAGAGAATTTGGACTGGTTGAAGAGCAAGTGGGAAATCGCCATGTTAAAAGAACAGGAGAGTTGCTTTAAAAACAGGAACAAAAGGAACAGAAATATAATAAAAGGGTCTGAAAGTCCCAGGTGCATGATACAAACTTGGATGGATGGGGTGCAGTGCTGCAGGAAGAGAGGTTTTATACAGAGTCAGAGGTCAAAATGCAAAGGGCTTTATTATAGACCCCAAAATTTGGACTTTGCCATATTAATTATAGCCATATGTTGGTTGTTTTTAAGGGTTAAAGTGCTATAATTACAGTAATATAATAATATCATATATAGCAAAACATCTGTGAAGGATATCAGAAATAAATGTTTTTTCTCTTCTTTGCTCTTAAACATAAAGAAATCAAGGTCCAGTAAGGGCACAGGGTTAGCTCATGGTTACAGTATGAGCACTGGAGACCACATATTATAGTCATTTCTCTGTACTTGAATCATCAAAGTCATAACCCTGGAAGAGAAGGAGGAAAAATGATTTATTTGGGCTCAAGCAGTACTCTGGTCCCTTGAAAAGTCAGCACAGTAGCATCTTTATCACCCATGCTGCCCGCATATAACTTCAAATCTGCACTACCCAATTCATTGCCTGGGAAACTTCTCTCCACCTCATCTGGAGCTGCTAGCAGTACTAACCTTCAGTGCACATGGGATGACAGTATCACTACTCACTGCATGAAGGAGAACTGCATTCGAGCTTGGTTAACTAAACAATGTCTATATTGTCATTCACGCCTCCTGGATACCCCTCATTCTACTCACTGGGATAAGGGATCTGCTGAATAAGCTGGGCATTTCTTTCAGTTTGTACATTGTATTTGTGTTTCTAGATCTCTCTCTCTCTCTCTCTCTCTCTTTCTCTCTCTCTCTCCCCAATCATTTAAACCAGCCCTCATATGGAGGAAAAAAAATAAGACTCTTTTCAGAGATGTGGGGTAGAAAAAGATGCCTCCAGCATGGCTATGGCAGGACACCAGAGTCCTGCAGGAAACAGCTGGTCATTGCTGCCATGAGCGCCCCTGCTTACTGTGTAAGCCATCGCAAGCAAATTAGCCTTTCTCTATGGCTTCCTTTCCCCCTTCTGTTCAAATGGAGACACTTCTAGTATCTATACCAGAGGAATATTAATATTAACAGGAAATGAAAAATATCTACAAATTGTGTGGAGTGTGGAAAACTTCCTGGCACATAATAATCAAACAAATGTTGCCTATTCTATCTATTTTTGAGGCAAAGAAGATAAGACTGATACTGATGGTGGTGTTGGTGATAATGATGAAAATGACTATCACTACTCTGATTAAATTTTTGAAGATTCAAACAAGCCTTTAGGATACATAAAGGGGGAAGTGATAGTGGCAGGTATTTAATAAAGAGAAGACCATTTTCAGAAGGCAGGCTTCAGATATTTGGAGAGCTTGCAGAGAAGGAAGATGTAGCTACAGGGCTGCTCAGGAAAATATACATATATATGCCATCTTGTCATCTTCATGGAAGATATTCTAACAGAGGGAGTCATGAGCTGAACATGATCCACTGTAGGACAGGGGCAAGGAATCCACAAGACATAGAGTGATACTGAGAAGGGACTACTGCACAAGAGTGTGAAACAGACACAAGAAGGTCACGAAAAACAATTCAAACTGTAAAGCCTTTCTACACAGAGTCTTCCATTCTTTCAGAGTAGGCATTACTAAGTTATTTTATCTGTATCTCCCTTCCTTTTCTCTTCCAAAGCAAAATTTATTTTTAGCTGATTCCAATCCCCTATAGGCAACTGGGTCTATGGATTGGGGTTAAGTTTCTGTTGCTTAAAGGAACTCTATAGACTACATTCTCAGCCCTATTTTTCTAGCTTGCTCATCATTTTCTTTCTCCCTTTTGTAGGGAATAAAATATTCTATTCTTGGTCCCAGCCCAAAAGGAATTTGGGGAGTGCATTTTTAGAAAACTGTTTCAAATCATTTCTCTGTTTGGCAAGAATACAAAAGCCAGTATTACCTACCCTATTTAATGCAACTGAAAACATGAAATTTGGGGCTGGGGGTTTTCTGGGAGCAGCTGAAATGGAAAAGTGGCTGCTCTATAAAAATGGAAACTCAGAACCTGCCGAGCTGTCTCTGAGGCAAAATCTCCTGGGCAATTTCGAAAGAGAATAATGAAGACATAGCAATTAAAAAGCACTTTTCTGCAAAATGTCATTACTGTTTAAAGTTACATAACCATTTCTACAGCAGAGGAGGTTCACACAGCAGTCACAGCCAGAGTTGTCGCCTGATGACCTGTGTCCAACAAAGAGGCCCATTGCTGACCTCCAAGATTGGCGCCTGAATCCTGCTAGCTTCAATGGGAGTCATAAATAATTTGGAGGGGGATTTGGCCTGTGGAACCACTGCTTGAAAGATATACAGCTGCCAGCTGGGGTGGAATATTCTGTCCCTACAGTTTCCAAAGACACACACACACACACTCCCCAAGGAAAGAAAAACTGAAAATGAGAGAAAAAGGCCACCATTATCAACAACCACATAAATTCTGCCTTGCAAAACCCAGCAAGGCAGTGGTTGGGAGTTGCATTTGAACACGAACTGAACATATGGAATATTTCCCTTCCAATCTCATTACTGTTTTACTTTTAAATCTTGTTATGTTTTCAAGTGAAATGGTTCTGTGTTGCACAGAGCGAGCGGCCCACGTGTGGGTGGTAACACGCTAGCGCCTTCCTTCTCTGCTCCTGGATCTTGCTCTACCCTCTTGGTTCGTCGCCCCACTTCACCTTCAATATATCCACAGTGCCACGTTTTTTGTATTTTGCAGGTCTGCTTTGTGTGCCGAGATCTTATTTCTCCTCACTCCGCCACATAATGGGCTATCTCTACGCCCTTGCCTCCATCTTCCCTCTTATCTCCTAATAGTTTTTTCTTTACACACAACAAATGAGACAGGGGACTGTTTTCCTGTGCCCTTCCAAAGTATCAGCACTGCTCTTTTTACAGTCTTCACTTTGCCCTTCCGTGTGCCTGGAATTTGCTTTTTCCACATCTCTGTACAGCTCCCTTGTCCTGAAATGCAGACCTTCTCATACTACTTACACTGAAAAGCCCTTTCTCGCATCCTCAATAGGATTAATTACCAGCTTACATTATTTTATTGATCTGGAGTTTTCTCATGTCGCTATTTTTGGGGAGGCAGAGCCCCACCAGCCCTCTACAGATCCTTGAATGTACAACAAGATGGAGCCTGGTGTAGGCTCCTAGTTTTCTAGTCCTCTTCCTCATCTCACCTGGGGAGAAGACAGTCTCATTAGGCTTTGGCAAAGCCCCACAATTAAGTAACAAATCTAGAAAGTTGGACTGGATTTTAAAATACTTGGAGTCCTTCTACTCTGCAAGGGAGAAAGGCAGGGACTGAGATAAATCCTGACTCAGTGTCTCCTGGTGACTGGAGTGCAGAGCAGCCTGGCAGAGTGGTTCAGCCTCTCTGAACCTCAGGTTTTTTCTTTTTTCTTTTTAGCTCATGAAACTGAAATCCCAGTCTCCTTCTTTAGGAATGAGAACAGAACAAGCATCAACAGCATTTGAATCACAATCTGGTTGTTATAGAATGAAAGTTTTTGCCACCTCTCAGCCCTCAGAAAAATGACAAATAAATTTATTGAAACTGGACCCTCCAGTGAGATGTTATTAGGAGGCATGGTGTGTGGGAAGTGATTAGGTTAGACGATGTTATGAAAGTGGTGGCCTCATGATGAGATTAGTACCCTCACCAGGAACAGAGATGAGAGAGCGTTGTCTCTCCATGGGCACCTGCCAAGGAAACTGGATGAGCATGCAGTCCAAGGGCATCTGTCTATACCCCAGGAAGCTGAATCTCACTAGTCATTGCAATTGGTGACATGTTAATCTTAGACTTCCAACTCCCCAGAACTGTGACAAATACATGTCCCTTGTGTAAGCTAATACAGTCTATGTTATTTGTTACAGCACCCCAAGCATAAGATACTGGCTTAATTAAATTTGTAATAAATATTAAGTTTCCTCATTTATTCCACATCAGACCTAAACAGGTTTCAGTGTGTAAGGGACCCACAGGGAGAATAGTCCCGACAGTGGAACTAGCATGTGACAAAGTCTTAGGTACTAGTACTTCTGGGCAAGGATCAATATGATCATAACTTTACTTTCATACTAAGATCCATTTTCTTTTATTCTTTTGCCTCCAAGTTCCCTAGAGGACAAAATGGTTCTTGTGTTTTGGAGGAGATCAAAACTTTGAAGGGAAAAATGGCACATAGAAAACATCTATGAACTCATTAGAGGAAAAGCATTTCTTATAGCAACAAAAGTTAAGGATCCTTGTCCATTACAGGCAAAAATTATGAGGCTCAGGAAAAGAAATGGGGCTTCCTGAACACCTGAGTTTCAGTCATTAAAGGGCAGTCAAGGAACACGGGAACTTTTGAGCAAACAGTGTCTTGAATTCCTAGAGACACTCAATGACCTTGTCAGTATTCTATCTGGAGCAGGCTTCTCATTTCCCTGGCTACGCTTTCTGAATAGGGAGAAAATTTGGTGTCTGGAAAAGAAGATGCAAGAAACAAAAGTTAAAAATGCGGTGAAGACATAGAGGTTATATGCAGTTGCCATCTCTGACCCTGTTCTTTCTTATCCATTCCTACTTGATAGAAACTGTTAGTTTCTTCCTCCTTCCTTCAACAAGAAGTGAATAGGAACTTGTTGAAAAAGATAAAAGAGACATGTAGTATCTTTTAATATGTGCTTGGTAAATACATGCTATTATCTAAGAAAACAGAGGGACTATTTAGAGATTTAAAACTAAAGCATAGACCTCAGGTATAAGATACAGAGCTTTTGATTTATGGTTCAAACATTAAAGAACTATTTGGTCTGGCAGATAGTAGGTGTTAAATAAATACAATTCAAGTATTGAATAAATCAGTGATTTATAAAGAGATGGAAGGATCCAAGCTTAGTGATAACAATGCTGGAAGACTTCTTGCTGGTAGTGGGTTGGCTCTTAAAATCTAAGTCCAATTCAAACAGATAAAGGCAGGTAGCTCTGAATGGCACAACAGACAGCTCAATTTGAGTAAACATGGGTTAGTGTGTGACTACATTGGATTGATTTGTATTGTTCAAGGAAACACCTAGCATGGGTTAATTTTGTTCAGCTTTGTTTTATTTTATTGTGCATTTTAATTACCTAAATGAATGGCAATTTTGATGGATTTTTTCCTTTTCTAATACATTTTGTTGAACATCAAGTGCATAATATCTTACACTGTCAACAGCAAGAGGTGGAAAACATTCTATTTTGACTGAGGGCAAATATTTTCCTATCTGGTCCTCACATGAGAGTGTGGCCTCCTATAGCTATCTCTGGGTCCTATAAGAGTTCCAGTGTTGCCTTTTACCTGCCAGGCTATGCCTGTCAAACTCTGTCCATTTCAGAAATGCTTAAGGTGGGAAGAACAACAAGAAGGACTGCAACTTTTACAAAAGGTAGATTTGATCCCTTTCCTTGTGAAAGCTCAGGGTTTTCAGACTGGCTGATAAAGGACTTTATGGCTCACACAGCCATGCTGAACTCCAGTATAATGAAGGCATGCAGGTCAATTACCCATCTGTTTGTGTTTCTGTTGCTGTGAATTACAGTATCCATCGCTGACAGCTCATTGGAGTGGAATGAAAATAAGACGATAATTCACCGGGTGAAACTGTGCAGAAAGGGCGAAAAGGCTATGATCTCATTCAGAAGTTCAGCCCTGTCTCCGTGATGGATCATTTACACTTTGGGAAATGAAGAAAGGCAGCTACCTGGGGGAGAAAGGGAGTGGGGTCTGAAGAATTAGAAGAGGGCCCCTCCTGGTAAGAGTAGTATGCTCTGTTTGTACCTCTCAGCATCTATTCTGAAGGATTTTGAAGATACATTTGCAATCCTTAAGTGAAAAGTCCAGGCTCAGGACAATAACAACAAAAGCTTTTAAATTATCTGAAGTTTTAAAGGAGTCAGTTGCCATAGGACCAAGGCCTCTGTCAAGGTTTATGTCAGTAGCCCCCAAGCCTCATGCAATTATGGACTTGACCTAATCTAGTGTTTGTGATTGGTTTGTTGTCTAGCACTCGGATTGGTGGGGGTGAGTGTTTCACCTGCCCGGGGGTGGAGCCAGGATACCATGTATAGTCAGGAAAAAGGCATGCCTCTCTCTCTGTCTATCCACCTCTCTCTGTCTATTTTCCACCTTGTTGTTTGCAGCTGCCATGCACTGTGACCCTGCCATGCCACCCTGCCTTGGAGCTGAAACTTCTAAGAACTGCAAGAAATAAACCTTTCCTTCCCTAACTTTGGGCATTGGATATTTTGTCTCAATGACAAATCAAAAGTCTCTATGAGAGCCTTTCTCAATATTGGAAATGTGCAAGTAGAGTTTCATAGTTAACATTGCAAAAATGTTTTAACTAGTGCCAAAATGAGGGGCCCTCCTTCCAATGTCTTTCTTTAAAATATTAACATCTCTCACTCAAAAAAAAAACAAAACACTTCTCTGAACTCAGGTCCAAATAGTATGGTTTGGCCAATGAAATCTGAGTGTAAATGATGTGCCACTTCCAGCACATGGCTCCATCAGTTTCTGTTTTTACCAGATTAAAAATATTCCAGAGAGAGGTCACCAAAAGAGCAAAGTCAGACAGACTGTGACCAATACAGAGCATGAGCAGAAACATGCATCTACTTTAGCAAGCCACTGAGAGCCAAGCATTGTGTGTTCAGAGAACATAATGTAGCTCTCATGATAGGGGAGCTGGCAAGCTTTGGCAGATGAGCCAAACCAATCTGCAGCTTTCTGTGACTGTTTCCCGACATTCAGTTCTACAGGGGGAAGAGTTAAGTTGCGATAACACAGACCACATGACCCACAAAGCCTAAAGTAGTTTTTATCTGGTTTGTGAATGACAAAGATTGTCAATCCCTGTCCTATATGGCCATTAAGATTCATGCGAACTTTATTTTTCTGTAATTTTATTTGATGCTACTGTTTCTTTATTAAGTATAGATTGATTCAGCATCAAATAAATCTCAGCCAATCTTTCAGACTCTGAACAAGGGGGAGGGGACTAGAAACACTCTCCTCAGTCTTAATACACTAAATCTTTAGTGAGGAAGACAGATAGTGATGAATAAGAAGTAGAGAAGGAGTTACACTTGCAAAAGGAATTGAAAACAGGCAAGCCTCTGAATTGCAATTTCAATTTTGGAAAAGATATAAACTATGAAATCACTCAGGATCAGGAAGCCAATCACTTCCTTATTCAATTTCATAACATTTCAACATTAAGATACTCTTGAAGCTTTAAAAAGAGATTGAGTCAATTTAAATATAAGCTTCTTCACAGACTTCATGATCAAACCAAACTTCATTGCTATGAGAGTTGGTGCTATGTAATCTTGGAATTAAGTAATAGCCTCAAATTACTCTCTTGCCCATCTCCTTCTCTGTTATAACATCTAATGCCTTTGTCCTCCAAATACACCAAGTTCCCTCCTGTTCAGACTTTACCTCGGCTTGTATTGAACACCTGACCCTGCAAAACCAAAACCGCTTAAATTTCCTCATCTTTAGTTTCCTTGTCAATGCTTCCACTACAAAGCTGATGAAAAAACAAGTAAGTGAACCAATTTTGGTGGTGGTTATGTGACTGGATAAGTTTGTCAAATTCATCGAACGATTCAATGTGAGAGTAAATTTGTCTATATGTAAATTACACTGTAATTATTCTAAAAATCAAATAAATATAATACATAAAGCTACATAATATGTGTTAAGCTTATTCACAGCCCATGCAATTATGAAGGGCAGTCAAAAAATACAATGAATTTTGAGACTTAAAAAGAAATTATTATGGTGAAAGGCACATTCAATTAATCTCTCCTCCAAAGATTCCCCCCTTGCTTGGAACAAACTTGTTCTGTCCTTCTTGCACTTTTAAAGCAATTCTAATATCCTCTTTCATGAACATCTTCACTTACAAAGCCATGGCTGCCACATTCCCCCTAGTCAATTCAAAACTTTGTCTATCACCTTGAATTTGACTTTCTGGAAGAAGCTAATGGTCACACAGCACCAGACCCAGTAAATAAGGAGGATGAGAAAATACCTTCAGGTTTTTCTGAGCCTTTATGTTGAATGGCACCTGATAGCAGCATTCACTGTGTTTTTCATTACACCTCATGAAGACTTGCAGAACTGCTTCATAGAGTTGAACGAGGACTTGCAGAACTGCATAGAGAAGTTCATAGAACTTGCAGAACTTCATAGAGTTGAACGAGGACTTGCAGAACTGCTTCATAGAGTGTCAAGTGTGATGGGATAAGTGTATTCGAAGTAAGGGGGTATATTTTGAGCGGAATACATAGAAAGGTGTCTTTTACTATAACACATATTTAAACTTTAAATATTCACTCTATATTTTGAACACTCCTCATAACTGATATCATGTCTTGGTATTCCCTTCTGCTAACAACCAAAAACATGCTGCACTTACCTCAGAATCTAGTAGAAATACATCTCACTGTATATATTATGTTTGTGCTGACCTGACAGCTCATTGAATGTGAAGCCCATTCATCCCCCAACTCCCTGTCAACTAAAAAGTCAGCAGGTACCACGTATGTGCTTAAATAGAGGCAAGTTAGATAAAATGTGTCTCAGTGAGAACGGCGGTTTTCTGTCCTGTGCTTAGCAAGCCCCTTCTCTCTGCAGTCATCTCCCATAAGCAGGACCTGTAACTTCGTTCCTAACGTTAGAGCTGGAGACCCAAACTTAGTTTTCTGTATCTTAGTAGTTACAAAGACAAGTGCTCTGACACAAATGTTTTGGAAAAAAAAAATTACACCAGTCCCCAAAACCTATGAAAAGGACATGGTGCTGAAGGAATTGGCTGTTAATTTCAACAAGCATTTTGTTTTGGCTCTATTACCGTAAGTCATAATTCTTCAGGGTAAATGTGTTATATATTTTTTTGAATTTTCTCACAAGGTAACAAACAGCGGCAGATCACACTGGGTATTTAAAAATTAAAACGCTCTCTTTGGAATCCTTTAAGAAAGTCTCTTCTCATCCACTACGTTATCGAACCAAATGCTAGACAAATGTTAAAGATATGTTGAGACTGGAAAGGGTCTAGTTCGGTGTCAGAACAAAGTGCATCAATCTACAAGGACAATAAAATACACACATAAATGTACACAAATTTCAATAGGAGTGAAAAAGAAGAGCCCACTCCTTCTGTGAAGGAAAAATTTGGAAAAGTCATTTGGGATAGGATTGAAGCTGAATGATTTGAATAATCCAGCGTTTCCCAAACTGTACATCCTGGATTCAGATAGGACAATGTGGGCACATGCAAACATTGTCAGGAAACTCTATGTACCTCATCTAACTCTTGAGATTCGTAACACACATTAGCACTGCTAAGGTACTGAAAAGTCCTGCAGCAAATAAATGTTACTCAGCCCATGTGGAAATAACCTCAAAAGCAGCCAGTGGCTCATAACCACCAAGGCTGATTTCTTGCCGTGTTTCATGTTGGCTATGCTTTGGCTCTTCATTTCCAGATGTCTTCTTCATTTCCAATTTAGGTCAAAGGGCTATCTTCTATGGTCATTCTCATAACAAAAGGAAAAGAGAAAAAGAAAAGACAAGCAACATCTCTTAAAGTATCTGCTCGGATGCCTGGCATGTACCATTTCCTCTTAAATGCCACTGGCTAAATCACACCACAGGGTCAAAGTCAGAGTCACCTGGATAGACAGTACAGTCTTCCCACTACACAGCATTTCCAATCACATAGAAATACACTGGAGTATGCATCGTTCTCTTAGAGAAATGCAATAACATTGCAATTACAAAGTTTGTTGTGAAAGAGCCTGATTTTTGTACCAAACTTTTTCTTAAAATTTAATTACCATGTGATCCCGCATATTCACACATACATATGCAAAAGAATTGTAGAAAGGCATTCAAACAAATCTTGCGAGTGAATTTCATAGAAAAGCTACTTACTACTCATAGAAATCAAAACAGAGATAACCTAAATGTCTATCAGCTGGTAACCTAAATGTAGTTTAAATAATGGATGACTAATTCATAAAAAAGGAAAAAAAATTGATATAGACCACAACACGAATGGACCTTGAAAATGTTAAATTAAAATAAGCCAGTGATAAAGTCACATACTGTGTGACTGTTTAATTTTCAATATCCCCAATAGGAAAATCCATAGACACAGAGAACAGTTTCAGAGGCTGAAGGAAAGGAGGCGGGGGGATGAGTGCATGTTAACAGGTACAGAATTTATGTTTGGGCAATGAGAAAGTTCTAGTTGTGCAGCACTGTGAATGTACTTAATGCCACTGAGTTGTACATCTTAAAATAGTAAAAATGTTAAGTTTTATGTTGTGTATATTTTGCCCCAATAAAATATAAGATTCAAAGCAAATTAATTTGACAGTTCAAGGTAATTTAAATCAGTCAACATTTATTGAGCACCTATTATGAGCCAAACACTATACAAAGGAAAAATGAACAAGGAACACATAAAAAAGCATATGGCTTCTATTCTCAAGGATCTCAGTTATAATTTAGTGGCTCTTATGTACAACTGTGCACATAAGACAAGACAGAGTGTATCTGGAATATAATGAAAGCTCATCAAAAGCGCTGTGCTGGCAATACAAAGAAGTGCTTCATCCTAAGGCAAATTGGGAGGGGAAATGAGAATTGGATGAATCATTTTTAAAAATAAACGGGTACCATGTCAACATTCAATCAATAAATTAATTGTCTTGGGTGACTCGTTTAGTTTTTGGCCATCCTGAGTGCTCAATTCCTGCCAATCAATGAGATTGACAAGGAATCCAATGGGATGCTTTGGTTAAGTAGAGTAAATTGCCACACTGACCACATATCTGTCGGGATTTCCATGCTGCGTACTTGAGTGCATGTTTATCTAAAAGGCATTGCCTCACATGACCACATAGGACAGATGTCACTCCCTGATATTCTTCCTTTCAGTCTCAGCTCACACCCAGTCTATGTGCACTCAGATTTTCCACCTCCTTCCTTGCCAGCTTGGAGTCTTGAGTTCCCTCCAGATTCCAGGTTCTCCAGGTGAGAAGCAGAAATTTTTAGAGCCTTATGCTCCAAGAATCTCCTTAGGGTTAGCAATCACCTATTTTAGGGTTATTTGTTATTTTCTGGGCTTAGATTCTTTCTGTGAATATGAGAAAAGTAGTGACAATCTGTAAGATCTACACATACACAAGTTGGTGTGTCACTTTATGAAAATCAAAGGTTCTCTGAAGTAGATAGCATAACTTATACAGATTGATTTTGTTGGCACATGGAAAAAAAAGAAATATCTGTTCTAATAACAACAATATGCCAGTCATCCCAGCATTTGGGAGGCTGAGACAGGATGATTACTTCAAGTCAGAGGCTAGCCTAGACTACCTAGTGAGTTCAAGGTCAGCCTGAACCACATAGCAAGACCTTGTCTCACAAAACAAACAAACTGACTAACAAACAACAAAACTGATAATAATTTGCAAAGCTGGAAAACAGGATTTACAGGAGATATTGATGTAAACAAAAGAGCTCTCTACTGGGCACATCATAGTTATGCCTAAATAATAGCCAATGATTACAACAGTATGAGTACCCTTATTTTCAGGAATCTGTTTTCTAATTCAATGTCTCACAGTGGCTGTGAAGCACATCTGTTCTTATTCCCATTTTGCAAACTCAAATATCTAGAGATGTTCAAAAAGTTATTTAACAAGTCCAGGGTCTTAACATCAACATCTCTTCTCTACTAATAGCCTCTATGCTCTTTTCCTTTTTATTGAGACTTTGATTGATATCTTTACTCCACTTAGTGAGAAAAGCTCTTCTCCCACTGGCCAGCAGGAAAACATGGTGTTTATTCGCACAGAAAGGAAAAACTGACATGTGGAAGTAGCCAGCTGGGTAGAAATTAGCGATCCTATTTGTCATCAAGATGTTGCTCTTTTATTGAACAGGCTGAATACACAGAGCTCCAGGAAGGTAGAAACAAGGATTCTTATCAGTGCTTTCCAGGCCAGTGGCAATCAGACAAGGGAAAGCTTGGTCCGAAGTGACTGGCTGGGGATGCTGGGCTAATTCTTTAGTGTGACTTACTGAGGGAGCCATATGCAAAAGAGACCTGCTCATATCCTGTCTCCTCCTCCCACAGTGCATTTGGGCATAGACTCATTCCATGTCTAGAAGGTGCCCTGCTGACTTGGAGCTCCTCCAGAGGAATGAAGCAATTCTTCAGCCCAGGTGCCCAGGAGTGAAAGCTAGGGAACCTTGGAAAAGAGATTTCACCTCTTTGAACTTCAGGCTCTTTAGATGTATAATGAGGATGATCTCCAATTCTTAGTTTGTGGGGTGGAGAACAGGGATAAAGGAGGAAAGCACAATACCTAAGAAGGAATAGCAGCTATTTTAAAAATTTATTTTAAGAACACTGGCCATAGATCTTCTTTCTGTTCGCTGCAAAATGATTTTGAAAACAGTCATCTTCACTCTACTTGTGATATATAACTACGGAACAAACTTATGACATTACTCTTCCTTAGAAGACTCCTCTTCTACCCTTAGGGCTTCTTCCTTCCTTTCCTCTGGTACCTCCACTTTCTTCACTATCTTGCCCTGTCCCCTTCTTTCTGTATCCCCCATCCCTGATAACCCTCCTGTACTTGTCAGTCTACCAGCAATCACACAAAACTTCAATTCAGTGATATGTTCTGAGCTCCTATGTCCATGGCACTGAATTGAATACTATGGAACAAAATTGACAAGACAAAAAAATTCTTGTTCTTGAAGAGATGAGAGCACAACTCCTGTAGTACCAGCAATCAGGAGGCTGGGGCAGCAGGATGGAGAGTTTGAGGCCAAGCCAGACAATGTAGGATGGTTAGTTACTGCTTCAAAACAAAACAAAACCCCAATAAAAGAAAAGAGAGAGATGAATGTTTAAGGGAGAAGCCTACCATCTAATAGAAAAGATAAAACCCAAACACCAATGAAATTTTTGCAAGGTGAGGAAGAAAAAATGTCACCCCATAAACAGATGTAATTGAAGAGGTACAGAGGAGCCAGAGGAAGGACTTCTTAGCCCAGTCCTATGAATGTATGTGTATGCGTGCAAGACACCACTTCAAACAGTTCTTGAAGTCCAAGTAGACCAGTAAGTTAAATGGGGGTGGAGGTCACTGCTGGCAAAGGACAGGCTAAGCAAAGGCAGATGAATGGGAAAGAGAATGAGGCAGAGGAAAGATGATCCACATGACTGGATGTAGCAGTCACTGTTATTGCTCTGATTACTTGGCAAGTTGAGTTCACAGGAAGCACTGGTAGGGAACTCCCACCTACATTGCTCCAGCGGGCTTCAGTACCGAAGATGAGAGAAGAGTGTGGGTGGAAGGCCATCATGGAGGACCTTAAGAGCCAGGCCAGAGAGCTGGTGTGTGAAGTCCAAGGATTTGGGAGAGGCATTCAAAAGTTTTTAGCAAGGGTCAGCCCCGATTACTACGCTTTAGAAAGATTAACATAAAAGGATGAATTAATGTACACCATACACCTACCACTGAGAGGAAAATTAATCATTTGAGTGATACATAAAGAAACAATGATAAAACTGAAGTTTATCCTCTAAGCAGCCAAGCATACCTTTTATGTAACCGTATTTGGTTTAAATCACCAGGATGTGATTCTCCATTGTGATTAGCACGGTGGTTGTTCTCAATAATTGGTGCACCATAAATAATCACTGAGGCTTTGTGAATTGATTTCCTGAGTCCTTACTAGGTAAGGAACACTGCAGTTACTTATTTAGTATATATATATATATATATATATATATATATATATATATATATATATATAATGAGAACTCGGTATCAGCTAGGCCATGATATGGTTCCCTATGCCATGGAAGTCGCATAAATAAATCAAATGTTTTGCAAACAACATATTAATAGAGGTGGTGAAAATAATACTCAATACTTGATAATGCTTAAACCAAGGGAGACATAATGCATATTTTCATAAGCTACAATAAGGGGCCTGTGCTCACTCAGCAGGCGAAGGGTAGAACTGGTACTTAAGCTAAAGTCTTTCTCAAATCAGAGCATTTTCTGGAAAGCCTACCAAGGATCTCTTTGAATAGGAAGAAAATGACAAAGGCCGTACTGTAAATGGACAGCAGATGGCTTCATTGAAGAGGTTGCATTGGGAGGATTTAATGTCATCACCCCTGCTTAGATGAGAGAGCATTTGCTGCAGTAGGAGAGGGACAGGTCCTCTTGCAGGAATCTGTCTGTACAAAGGAACATGGTGCTTGCATACTGGAAATGCTCAGGGAATGGCCGCTAGGGTGAACTGAATTTACTATGTCATAGGATAGGTGGGGTAAACATTAAGAGAAAATGTAGCTCACAACAGAGTGGTTAATCCATTCATTCATTCACCATTTTACTCCTTCAGAAAATATTTTCTGAGCAGTGTTTATAAACAAGGCTCTTTGTACTAAGAATTTATGCTACTAAAATGAGTCATTAGTAATAGGGTGATTCTACTGTTGGTTGGCAGGTTCCAGGTAAGATAAAGGTCAGGCAACTAGGAGCCTGCAGAGCAGGGACTATAAAACTTTCTGGGCAAAGATGGAAATTAGGAATTGGAGAGAGGATGTGTAAATGTAGAGAGTCATAAAAAAACTGAACTTGATTTATTTGTTTTCATAAAAAGGATTCCAGTAGAAAAATGTAATAAATTCCATAGGCCCAGAGTATAGATATGAATATATTTTGGATAATGGAATAAGACAGAACCAAAAAATAAGCAAGAGTTAGATTAGAACAGATGGGTACTAAATCTAAACTTTGTATAAGAATCTCCACAAAGGGTAGAAAGTTTTTTAAATGGTAAGGAACATGGTTTGATTTGGTTTGAAGAAGACACAGAGGCTGCTATGTTGGGCTGGGCAGGATCACTGAGATCAGAATCAAGGAGGCCGGTTTGGCAATCATCCTAATGATCCAGGGAAGGGAGAAATGATAAGATGGGAGCTGCATCAAGGCAGAGAAAGGTGACAAAAAGCCTCTGTAGGGGACATTTGTGTTGGGTACCAAAAGGTGGACCAAACTCAGTGAAAAGGAGGGGATGCCATTTAAGAGATGTGGATAATCTGGGTGCATAAGTGGTAAAAGATAACACGTAGTCTGGAAGGAGCTGAGAGTTCAAAGAGGGTCACAGGAAAACAAAAGCAGGTGCCAAAGAGAAACGAAGAAGAAAAAAAGAGGAAAAAGAGGAGCAGAGAAAGGAGAAATGAGTTGAAAGCAAGAAACAAATTGGGCCATTTGAATGTGAAAATACAAAGTGGCTCTCAAAACAAGCAACAGTCTATGGTGACCCTAGCTGAGGGATTGAGAGAGGGCAGATGGTGCCTCTCCTGACGGGGCCAACCTTCCACTTTATGATAATCTTCACTCTCTTGTCCTCCATTTTCTCTTCCATACATGTGATGAGCCAACAACCTCACTCTTTTTTCACCAAGAAATACAGTGTAAGACATTGAATCTAAGTATTCCATTCACAGGAAAGCATATCATTATTTTTGTGCAGTAAGAAAATAATACTTTGCTAATTAAACTATGACACATCATGAATTACAAGAAGCATTCAAATGCCAGAGATACCTAAATCTGAAAAGTCATGCAACTTCAATCTATGATAAGTAATCAAGAAGTTTAACAATATGCCCCCATTACCATAGCTGTGGATTATATCAACTAGGATTGATCTTTTCTCCTTTCTCTCTTTCCACAATGTATAGGTTCTCCTATCTCAGGCAAATGATTCCAGTTATACAACAGACCCTATTCACACGTGTGTGCTCAACATTCATCCTAAAATCATCCCTTTTGCTCACAGTACCAGTTTTCCTTCACTACAGAATAATTCCCATAGTCACAGATGAGTTCTGTCTATGTTTAAAAAGAAGAAAATAAATCACTTGGGGCCAGGGATTTAACTCAGTAGCATAAGTGCCTGCCTGGTAAGCACAAGGTCATGAGGTTGATCTCTGGTACTAAATAAATAAATAAATAAATAAATAAATTGTTTGATTCTATGTCACTTCATGCAATTATAGAATTAACTATAATATTCTTCTGGATAGTCTGCTTTTAAATTCATTCATTCTACTCAAAGGATGTCACCCCATAATGGCATTAGCACATCTCTTGTTAGGTCACCAATGACTTTCATATTTCTCAATTCAGTACTCTGCTCGGTCTTCATGTTAAGATTTGTATCTGCCACATTTGATACAGCTGACCAATTCTCTACTTGATATACAGAATACTGCACCATCTTGGCTCTTTTCCTGCCTCCTAAGTTACTTGTGAGCTTCTTTTTTGTGTGTCTCATTATAATACCTTCATCTCAACCCTGCCGTATTAAATTATTTGTGGCTTAATAACTGCATTTCTTAATTTTTCTATCTATTCTCTCCCTCAAGGTAACCTTGTTCAATTCAATATCATTAAATAGTATTTATATGATAATTGATATATCCAGTTCTCTCTTCTGGCCTTCCAAATACCCACTTGACATCTACATTTGGATATTTAATAGGCTTCTCATCTTTCGGTTCTTCACATGCCAACAAAACCAGCCCCTCCCGGAGTCTTGCCACATCAATTAAGTGGCAATTCCACCATTGCAATGGCTTAGACCAAACCTTGAGGTCGCCCTTGACTTCTCTCTCTCTGTTTCATAAGCATTTTCCACTCCCTTGTCAAATAATGACTGTTCTGTCTTGTATATGAGTATTCATCCATTTAATCACTTTCCCCACCTTCACTGCAACTATCATGGTCTAAGCCATGGTTTCTCTCACCTTGGTAAACACAATAGCCTTCTAAGTTAGGTCCTTGCAAATTGTCCTTGATGGTCCTTTCCACTCAATAGTCACAGTAAGCCATTTAAAATGCAAGCCAGGATAAGTTACTTCTTTGCTCACATTTCCAGTGGTTTCCTATTCGATCTAGAGTAAAATCTAATATGAGTTTTTACCATGCTCTAAAAATTTCTACATGGAATGTTCCTTCATTGCTTTCTGTGTGCAAAGAAAATATTTCTTTGTTTACTTGTCGAGTGTCTGCTTCTACTACACCCAAATAATAAACACAAGCTCCAAAATGATGGAGTTGGCTTATGCACTGCTCTCTGTGTCTCTTTCTTAAAGCAATGTTTGACATAGCTGATGCTCAATTAATATTGCTAAGTAAATGAGCTAATGGATGAAAAAATTAATCTCCAGGTATTTGTAGATTTCAGAAAAATATTCTCGCTGCATCTTTTTCCACATCATTGAACTATTGAAGCAGAGCTCTGCTCTCTGTATACTTCACCAGATGCATACCAGATTAAATTACATGACAATGTCAGTGAAACATACAATGGGCTTCTTGGAGAGAGAAGTATAAAAATAAGAAGTTATCATTATGCCATTAGTGTTATTACCACTAGTTCAGCTGTTGCTGCTATGACTACTAATAGGCTCTGATCATTTCTAGGTCCTTTCTCTCTCATCTGTAATCTCCTTCTCAATCCTCTTTCTTTTTTCTATTTTCTATTTTGGCCTAGTTTTGCCATTTCAATGAACATTTTGTGAGGCACCACAGGGTGAAGGTCACTGGGGTGCCTTTCATAACATCCTCAATCTACTAAAATAAACCTCTACAAAAACTCCCCTCCCAGCCTCACTAAAAGGAATATGGAGAGGAACAGAGGACAAAACAGTAGCAGCATCTTGAGAAGGAGGAGCTCTAAGGTCTGGGTTCTAAGTTAGAAATTCAGCTCAGTCCCACATGGAGTAACTATGCTAAAACTCAGTGTCCTCACTTGCAATACAAGGATTCGACTTAGGCCTTCTTCCTGGAAATCATGTGAAAATTAAAAATGCAGTAAACAAACACACACACACACACACACACACACATATTCCACACAAATAAAATATAAACAGAGCAATACAAATCTACTAAAATAAGTGCCTATTTGCACAAAGGGAAGCACTAAGTGCACAGTGTCTGTTGTTACTTCTGTGTGCCGTAGCTATGGTCCATGCAGTTTGCCCTCTGGCTGGACTGGACTCACTCTCCTCCCTCTTCCTTATCTCTCCTCTTCATCACATTTTCCCACCTCAGAGGATGTCAAGATGGAGAATATTGTTAAATAAATGTTTAACAGATATACACTGCTTATACAGAAATGCAGATATATAAATATTATGCATTCTCTCTGAATTTTCAAAGCGAAGGCATCCACAGGAGGCTTCCAAGTCTAAGAACATAGCAATGCTGTCCAGAATGTCTCCCATCTTCCTTTAGCTTCTTCCTCATTAACCTCCCCAAAAGTTAACACTTTCTGGAACTGTGATTATTGTGATTATTGTGATTATTGTGATTACTGTGATTATTGCTGTTATTATTCACAAATTTTGAACTGTACGTGAACAATATGTGTTCTTTTTGTGTCTGGCTTCTTTTACCATGTGTTACATTTGTGAGATTCCTATGTATCATTACATGAAAGAATATTAGTCATTTTGGCATGGTAGCTCATAGTGTGAATAGATGGCAATGTATCCATTCCTATTGTGGGAAGACATTTTGAGGGTTCTAGTTTGGGCTATTTGAATAAAGTTACAATGAATATTCTTTTTCTTGTGAACTTGGACACATTTCTTTTCTTTTGACATTTTAAATTCTACATCTTTTTACATTTTTTACATTTTAAAAACAAAAAAAATGAAGCAAAATTTTAAAACAAAATATAAAAAAAACTAACACTAGTTAATATATTGCATATTTCTAGCTTCAAAGTAGTTATTCGGATTACAAGATTTTAGTATAAAAAAAAGATCAACCACTGTACTACTAATCTCTGTTCGCCAAAAAGAACAGTTTATGCTTTCATTGTTTGGTTGTTGGACACTTTTCTGTTTGTTTCTCTTCAGGATTTGGAATCGCTTGGGTTATAAGGCAAAGACTTAGGCAGATTTTATGAAACATGATCAAGACTGTAAGTAATTTATGCTTCCAAAAGTGACATACATATGTTCCTACTGGTCCACAGGGTAACTCTTCAATCTTTTGGGTCTTTCTTATTTGTTACACTGATTATCATGCTACCATATTAGGTTGCAGTTTAATTTACATTTTTCTGACACCTAGAAAAGTTAAGTAAACATTTCTCAAATGTTTATTTGACATTTTAATATTCTTATTGTAAAGTACCTGTTCAAGCCATTTATCTACTTTCTTTCTTTTTAATAAGACTAGCTAGTTTTATCTTACTTATCTTGGTTTATTAAATATTTATAGAACAGTTCCTTGTTAGATACATGCAATATCAATATTTTCTTCTGCTCTGTGGCTTCCATTTTCATTCTATTAATAGTTTATTTTGATGAAAAATAAATTTTAATATAGTTCAAACTTTAGGTCTTTTTAGTGTTTTTACCTCTGAATGAATAAATATCAACCATCAACCCTTGAAAGTAATTGGATATTGTCCTGAATTACATTTTAGGAGCTTATTTGATTTATCTTTCACTAGAACAATATTACTGTTTCTCAGATATCTTTTTTCTATGACTCTTGCACCTAGAGGAATGGAATGAATTATTCTCCTTTCTGAATTTCCATAATACTGTTATGAACATCTGTCATTATCTATATCATATTATATATTACCTTGAATCATAGATGTTGTCCTAGTTACTTTTCTCTTATTGCTGGAACAGAATACCTGACACCAAATTTAAGGAAGGAAAGGTTCATTTAGCTCACAGTTTGTGGAGGTTTCCGCTGGGGTGAGTATAGCACTCACACCATCTCCCTGCCCTCCACTTGCATAAACTCTGGCAGTATACAAAGTGAGGACCTTGCTGAATCACTTGAACTTCTAAACTCTTAAGTTGCCAAAATGAACAACATTCTAGAGAGCTAAGGCTATGTCCTCTATGACCCAGCAGGTAGAACTACTGAGTTACTTAGTTAAACTTCTAAACTTCTCAAGTCAATTCAATGTACCAAACATTACAGTTGTCTCCCTTCTTATCCTTTGTTACATCCCTACAACCCATTCACTAAATTACTTATTCATAGCCTTTGTTAGACATCCAATTCAGTGTCCTTCCTAAGCATCTCTAGAATTGATCTATTTCTTTGCACTTCAGCTGACACCTTTGTGGTCTAAATCCATAGCATTTCATCCTGAGAACTCAACAGCCTCTTCCCTGGGCCCAGCCTCTAACAGCTTCCAAAATAGTGTCTTGGTGCTACTTCCTCTTTAAAACCCTTCTACAAAGTCCACTGCTCTAGAATTAATGCTCAGCTCATTATTGTGCTGCAGAGGCATCACAGGATTTGAAGGATTATCTTGTTTTTTTCACCACTGATGCCTCTGTTTTAATCTCATAAGACTTTAATTTCCTCAAATGCCCTTTCATAAAGACTCTTCTGCCTGCCTCTGTATCTATGCCCCATCGTCCTATTCAACATGAGTATCCTTTATTATGAGAAACTTTCTTGACTCCCTAGTAAGTTAAATCCTCATTCAATCGGGTGCCCTATGCCCCTCATATATTTTCAGTTTTAAAATTCATTACATTTATTGTTTGTTTGAATCCCATCTTCTCTAGAATAAAGTGCATACTTCCCTGAGGCAGAAACCTGATCTGTCTTGTTTATCACTTTATCATTTTTCCTATCTAATTACTAAGATGGATTCTTAAAAGATATTTGTTGAATTCAACTGATTTGTGCTCATGTGCCCAGGGTCTGGTATTGGATTTGGCACATAGTCTCAACAAAGACCTGATGATTCATCATTTTTATAAAATCCTAGAATCAGCATGGGGAAGAACTTAAAACCACTTACTTCAATTACTCAACCCAACTGAATAATGCTGAAGTAATCTCTATAATATCCCTACCAAACACTATCTACTTATAATTCACAGATAAAAGAGAGTCACTGCATCCTCCAGCAGGTCAGTCCAGGACTGGGCATGGATGTACATTAGAAAATACATTTTTACAGCTGGGGACAAGAGTCAGGCATGCAGCATTTGCCTGGCATGCCCAAGGGCCTCAGTTCAATCCCTACACTAAAAAAAAAAAAAAAAAGGAAGAAAAAAGTTCTGTTTTCTACTAAATTAAAAGCTGGGATTCTTGTAACTCCCTTCCCACTGTATTGAGTTTGGTCCATTTTATCCATATTAATGAAGCTAAACATCTCTCATGACAGACAGCATTTCACATAACTGCAGAGGAGTCTTGTAGTTCAGGTTAACTGTCTTTTACTGCTTATCACAGGACACCTTCTTCCTGACACCACAGAAGGTTCTCAGCTTCCTTCTTAAAATGTGATGCTTCAACACAGACCCAGTCCTCCAAGCATGCAGTGACAAATCTGAAGGGATAGGACAGGACTCTCACCTTCGTTTTGAGTAGGGTGTTTGCAGTGATGGAAGAAGTGGCATACTGAATTGTAGAAAGGACAGATGCTTATAAAATAATTGCTTTTAGATGAAACAGTTTCAAAATGAGATATAAAACTTGAGGTACATTTAGAAAGAGAAAACACAAAGACCCAAAGTGAGGAATCTATAGATCTTAAGCTCCAGTGCTTTCAGAGGAAGTCAGCCTCTAAATTTTCTTAAAATCCCCCCGACTTCCTTGATACTAACATTCTACCAATCCTAATAAGTGCACTCCAAATATAATTCATAAGTATCCCTAGACTCACCACTGCAGCCAGGCAGTGATACACACCCACAGTGCCACACTGCCTGCTTTTCAACCCTGGCTCACTTTTCACAAAGCTACTCTAGGTATCATATGAAGCACTTTGTTGAAAATCCTAGGAAACTCACGACAGATTTGCCTCCTCATTCACTTACTTAACAGGTATTAGCATATTAGCAAATTGTTCTGCCTACCTTCACATAAAGGGGGATTTTTTTTAATTGCTCCCCATGCATTTGAGGTTTTGTTATGTTGTCTGTTTTTCACCCACTACCTTAGCCTGAATTTCCCTGGGAGAGTGCTGCCAGGTGACCCTACCCAGTGCCCCCAGCAATGTTTTCCAGTCACCTTCTGTAACAGGTGCATGAATAAAAGAGTTGCCAAGGAACCAGAGTATAAAAGTCACATTAGTCTCTGCTTCATTCTACCTGCCAATTTCAACTCAGCTTCCTCCCACTGATGTTCAGAATCACCTTTATCATATACCTTGCAGGAAGGTCACATTTTTAGTCTGCTCAAACTTAAAGCATGTCATTTTTTCTCTGACTAAAAAGTAAAGACATAATCATTCTGGAAAAGTAAGAAAAAGAACTAGAAGCCTAAAATAAAGAATGTACAACCTAACCGTCAGAAGTAAGTTCTTTTAACATCTTGGCATGCTATCTTGCAGTATTATTTTGACTTCTCCATTTACTTTTCATTAAGATCAGGCCATGTGATCAACCTCCCCTATGTTAATTTCAAACCACTTTCACTTATTCTAGGAAATTCTTTATGAATAGCATTTCAGGACTTGCTTAATATGCTGCTGAATGCAATACAAATCACTTAGCCTTCTTGCGGAACACTGAGATATTTCCATTATTTTTTTTTTCATTTTATAAGTCATCTTTCTTAAAACAATACTATTTGTCCTGAAATTCTTCTCAGGTTTTTACTGCAGTTTTCTCTCTTTTATACGATGTGAATTACAAAAGGGTTAAATTACTAAACATTTTTGTCTGTAAGGCAATAAATACCTCTTGAGCAACTAATATAACCATGACACATATCAGCCATCAAATAAATACAATCATTTAAAAATATCAACAAATTATTCCTTATGATAGCTACATCCTTACTACTTATGTCATTATTTCTCCTAAACAGCCATGAGCATAATCACTTTCAAATTCTGTTAAACAATATGTGTGTGTGTCTGTGTGTGTGTGTGTGTGCATATCTTTGAGATATGTGATGAGTAAACAAGGAGCAAGAGAAGTTACAGAGAATAAAAAATTCTCTCTAAAGTGGTCTATATTTCTTAGAATCAAATAACACCTGCCAAAACACACTGAAAATCAAAAACAGTCATGCAGAAAATTCAGATGATATGATATAAACTTTAATATATATTAGGTCTGGGACATCTATAAATAGTACTATTTAGACATTTTCATCAAAATTATCAGATAAAGCCCATATTTCCACTCTTTCTATCTGGAAACTAATTAATAACGGTGAATTTAATGTCCTGTATATGTAAAACTCACACAAAACCATGTCATCACTGTCTAATCTCCATGTGTGTAGTTTCCATTGGGTTTTCTGTTCTTCACCTTCACTCTGCCTCCAGAGGCCTCGTCAGCCTCTACTTCTCACACTGTATCTGTGCTGCGTCCCTCCCCGGCCTCGCTTTCTCCACCAACTTCCTACCTTGAAGGTGCAGTTTGCTCTCCGTGCTTTGCAGAAGGACGGAACTCACAGAGTCCAGATTGTCATAGCTGTTACAGCCCAGAGGCCCGGTGCGAGTCTCTGTGACCTGCAGTGGGCATCAAAGGAGACAAGTGTGAGACAGGTGCTCTCATCTAGGGCAGACCTGGAAGAATTATTTATTCCCTAGCAGAGAGGTGTCTTTTGTCTTAAGACATAGCTGATTCCTGAAGCCTTTGCCCATATCTGAAGCAATACTTAAATGTCAAAATGTAAACAAAAGAGCAGCTTGGTTAGACACACAGACTGGAGCCACCTGCCTGCTGCCTGACTCTGGTTCTTATTTCACTTGGTCACGGGAAGTATGCTAAGAACTAACAACTTGGTGATCTATCATATATTTAAAAAGCACAAGTTCTGTAATCAGAAAAATCAGTCCTAAGTCATAGTCAGGCCAGTTCCTTAACATTCAACATAAAGAACTTACTTAACTTCTTAAGATTTTGCAGACTCAAGCTAGTGTCTTTGAGGTTGGTCATGAGACACAGGTGATGAGGATAAGTACCTGATACAAGAAGAGTGTTCAAGCATAGGCATCCAACTACAAATGTCTCTACAAACTGTACTGAGTACATACGCATTATTATCAGGCAAGAACAATAACATTATTCACATTTCCAAAAGAAGTTTCAGCAACAAACATAATGAGTGCCACTGCACTCTTTCTAGACTTGAGGTGTTATGTGATAGAAGAGTTATTTAAAAAGTATCCACGAGATAACAGTGCTTTAGCATAAAGAGGGCCCTTCATCCCTTTGTTTCCCATGGTTTGGAATTGTTTTGATGCTTGCACCCAGGGAGAAATTCTCAGTCTCCAATGTAAGGAATCAGTGTTTGGGTAATGACCCTATATTACTTCTCTGCCTTTTTCCACATTGTAAGCCTTGGATTGCTAACTTGCTCTTTGTGATCTTCATCTTCCCATCTATAAAATGTTAAAAATGCTCTCATTCACCCAACAAGGTAAGATTACATTTTAATGTGTTTAAAACATGGGATATAATAAATATATCACAAGTAATCAGATTTTATTTTCTTTTACATATAACATGGGGGTTTTTTGTATAGAATAATAACAGGTTATTATTGAGTGAGAGTTAAAACTACCAATTTATCTTACTAAAGATATGCATACTAAACAGAAAGAGAAATGGGCAAATTTTCTCACATGCATCTGTGGCTGGCCTTCAGCAAATCCGGTCATAAGAAAAGTTCCAGCCTGTTTGGGTCTTGAGATAGTGGTAAGAAATGTAAAGAAAAGTTCAGGGGCCAAACTGAGTGTGAAAGGCAGTGCTAGTGTAAGAATGGCTAGGGGAAGAGAGGCCTCTGTACAGTTCGTCTGAGAATTTCCTGCTGAGGAGGCAGGCTACATCACCAGGATGCACAAAAGAGGATTATCTTCTGACAGAGCTTCAATATCTCAATTCCCGCATCCCATCCAGTGGGGAGAGAACAATTTGGTGATAATGGAAACCAGGCCTTTACTGCTCTCTGACTCTGCTAGCTTTGTAAAGATCCCCTCTGGACACAGAGTTCCCTAACAACATAATCCCCCCAGTATAGGTGATTCTTCTAGGATGAGCTGGTCCTTCCTTTGTCAGCCTGATTTATCTGTCTGCTTACTACTCCGCTAGTAACTCTCTCCCTCCCACACATTTCTTTCTTTCTTTCTTTCTTTTGTGGTCAATTTCCAGATCATTCACCTGAGTCTCCTTTGACATATCTTGTGCCCATTTTCCCCACAGACATCTTGGGGTGTCTGGATATAAGAATAGAACTGCATTTTATTCAGAATACTGAGAAGCAAAATGATGATGCAATCTAGTTTAAGAAAATTTGAGTTGGAAAAAATCTACATTGAGCCTCTCAAGAGGAAGAATCCTTTATTTCAAGAATGTCCTCCCACATTCCCGTTATAGAGGTAGCTTCCAAACGTACCATATTTTAGATGGACTCTTTTTAAAGTTCCTGTGCTCTAAGGCGATAGGGTAAAGGTCCAGAACTGTTCTATTTTCCATGACTGCTTAAACTTCACTAATTAAATAAACTCACAAATTTACTTTCTTAGTAACCACATAGAGCAAGTGTTCAATAAGCCCAAGTGAATACCACCTACTACCGTGGCCAGCATAGATGTGGACATCTGCTTCATCTTAGAAGGTTCTGTGGGGCAGTGGTGGTATGGACAAGCATGCTTCATCAAACAATCATGCACTTCTGTGCTTGTTCTTGTAAATATGGTTTTATTAGAATGCGGCCATTTCCATTTGTGTCCATACTGCTTGTGGTCTATACAGTAGAGTCAGGTAGTGTTAACAGTGGTCCTATGGGCTGCAAAGGCAAACGCATTTATTATCTGGCACTGTGTAGGAAGTCTGTGGTGACCCTAAGTCTGGAGCATAGAGATCTAAACTATTCTGTAGCTGTGCGATGACGGACAAAAGGCTTCAATAGTGGGCCTCTGTTTTACAAATGGTAAAGTCCAGAATTGCTCTTACCAACACGATAAAACAGAAGATGAAAAAAAGAGAGAGTTAAAAGAATAAGTGAAATAAGTGTTTGAAACATTACTTATCTAGCCATTACTAGCCTGACTCTTGCTAGCAATATGTTCTTGGGAAAACCATGTACTCATGAAAAGCCTCAGTTTCTTCAGCTAGAAAGGGAGTTGGAGAGTCATTCACACAGTACAGCTATTTTGAGAGGGATGAGAGGACTACTGAAGAAAACTATTCCATGACCATAAGCGGAGTGTTCCAGTGAATCAGTGCATGTGGCCATCCTAACAACCGTGCTCGTGGTGTTGCAGGCCAGGTGCAAACATCTGTCAGGCAGTTGCCAGGAATCCCCACGAGTTACATGCGTACAAAGGCTGGAGCTGTGTCTGCCCATCTGCTCTGAGAAGCTGTGTTGCAGTGCTGCCGGCATGAAAATCTGGGAGTCCAGATCCCCCCCCTGCAATTTGTACCTTGATTGCTCCGGTTGATATCTGGATCTCATGGAGCCTCCTCATGGTGCCGTCACGGTCCACAAAGTAAGACGACGCGAGCTGGTGCAGAGCTTCCACACTCTGCGTGGCGTTCCCTGACTTTCTGTCGAGGTGACTTTTGTCCATATACATGGTCAAAGCCTCCTCTCCTGCATGGGAAAGGACAGAAGATAAGGAAGGCTAATTGAGTCTCAATGTGAGAAAGAGATACCGAGACAGGGGTGATGAAAAGAGCCTCGGATACGATCTTCAACTAAAGTTGTGCAAATTTTGCTCTACCTCAGAATCAAGGCCATGATGAAAAGCAAACTGCCCAGAGGTAACGATAAATGCCAAACTCCATTGGGTCACTGGAAAGGCCTCAGCCACTGAGTCCAACTCTGGCTAATCCAGTTCATGTTTGTTACCAGCTTCTTCTTATGTTACCCACTTTCCCTATTCTAAAAAAGGTTCAGACTTTTCTATACCACAATGCTTTAGACATACTTTCTTTTCTTCTGCTTGTTCTGTTTCCTCATCATAATTCAGTTCTTCTTTTTCCTCTTCTCTACTCTTCTAGATAGACAAATAGATGGATACATAGATAAATCATTAGGATGTAGACATTCAGAGACAGAAATTAGAACTAGAAAAAAACTATATCCTTATGCAATGAGATAAAAATAACATTTCAGCTCTGTTAAGGTAGGTGCTGTTGATATTAAGCATGGGTTTGTCCCTTGCACAAAGCACAGTGCTTGGAGTACAATGAATATTGACTAAGTTAACTCATGGTAGCTTTTCACTCTTTCAATATATTTTAACTCCTTTTCATGCACCAGGCACTATGATTTTGAGACCACATGAGAGTAGAGGTACCAGCCTGGGGTGTGAGGCTGAAGGATGATCAGAAAGTGTAGGAAGGGAATTTGGATACATAACCACATAGATGGATGATAGACAGATGTATATATATTTGATAGGAAGGAGAGGGAAATGACTATATCAATAGAAACATGAATAAACAGAACAAATTTAGAGATTTTCCTTCATGAAATTTTCTTTGGAAAGGCATGCATACATTACTAACACTGTTGAGGTATGGTGAATTTTACTTTAGATAACAAAATATCTCAACAGAACATTAGCAAAGAAGCTCTAGATGTGCCAGTTAAAAACAATTGCTAGAAAAGAATGGAAACAGAGCTTTTGACAGTGGGGAGGGGAAGAAGGGATGGAGTGAGAGAGGGGAAAGACAAAAAGAGAATTAGATGTGTGATGTGCAAATATCCCATGATGAATGTGACCATTATCTATGGCAAACATGTACTAATAAAAAAAAATTTTAAAAATACTTGGTTGCTACTTCTTGCCTTCACTCTCTATTGACTCTGTCAACACAGACATGATTTTTAATCTCTTGTTTCTCAGTTTATTCACTAGCTATAGTGGAGGGGGAAAGCACACCTAGTTCCCCAGGGTTATTAAGAAGAACATGTGAAGTCTGTAGGAGAACTCTGGTTCACTGTAGTGTTTGCAAACTTATTTTTAGGAAAGCAGGGGTACAGTTCAGTGGTAAAAACTGTGCTTAGCATGCATGAGTCCTTGAGTTCAAATCTCAGGAAAAAATGGAAAGAAAGAAGGAAGAAAGGGAAGAAGGAAACTGCTTATTAGTAGCAGTTAGAGGCACAGATGACTGTGGAGCAAGTCTGTCTTAACCTAAACTAGTTGAGTTAATATCTCTATGCTTCAGTTTGAAATGGGTAAATTAGGGATAGTAATTGCACTTACCTCAAAGATGTCATAAGAATTAAATTAGTTAATTACATAAAGTACTTGAACCCTACCTTGTACATAGTAAGCATTGTAGAAGTGTTAGCTATCATTATTTGATAATTGCAAATTATTAATTACACGATATTTATCCTTAAATGTAATTAGTTCAACAGAATAAAAAAATTAGAGAACAAAAATCCTCAGTGCTTTCTGAGACAGAAAGCCTGGTCCGTAGGACAATGGGAATCTCTTCAGAATACTGATGACTTTTTGTGTTGCATATCAAAAAGTATGATTCTCAGAAAGAATCGCATCCTGTCCCTCCCCTAAACCCCTGACATCTGAAATCCTACATGGCTTTATGACCCATTTTAATACCACTTCCTCTTAGCAGCCCCTCCTTCGATCCCAGCATACCCCATACACATTACTTAAAGGCGGCTCAGGCATCAAGCTCTCCCCAGTCACATGCTCACCCCCAGAGAAAAACAAAGGCTTCCCTTTGTCATGCCTTTATTTGATCATGGCGTTCAGCTCAGCAATGATGTACTGATCATTTCTTGTACACTGGATACTTTGTCAAGCTTTGAGGTGACAAGTGAATAAGATACTGAGATGTAACCACACATTAAGTTTTAATAATGTGCCACCATGCCGGTAATCCTAGTACTCAGAAGGAGGCTGAGGCAGGAGGATCAAGTTCAAGGACACTCTAAGCTACACAGTGAGTTGAGGTCTGACTTGAACTCCATAGCAAGAACTTTTCTAAAAACAAAAGGTTTAGTATAGAAGATATAGCATCTCACTAATAATCTAGTCTACTGATTGCATATTGAAATCATATTTAGGTATATTATGCTACATAAAGTATATTATTAAAGTGATTTTTTCCTTTCTAATATTTGTCAGCAAAAAATTTATAATGACACGTGTGATATATATTTTTTGCTTCTATTTCCCAATCTTGGTTGGAGGAAAAGGGTGTAAGGAAATGTTTCAGTGTACCACATTGATAGTCAGGAAGAGAGTATTTCAGAGGGGGATGGAGAGCAGAGAATGGCTACTCACAGCTTTGTGGATAATATGACCACAAAATCTAAGTATATGTCTCACCACTTTCTGGGTATGTCTAGCTTTTACCAGTGTTGTCCCATCTTCTCTCACTCTTGGGATTCTGCTACTTTATTTTTCTTCTTGCTGACTATCACACATCCCTCTGATGCCTCCTAAGACAGAACCTCCTCTAAGAATCCTTCCTTCTGTCCTATACTCCTTACCTAAATTCAGTTCCTTACTCTTACCATTGGTGTCCAGAGTTGCCTTTAATTTTCCAGTGTACCACCTATCAAGTTTCCTGCTGATTTCTGATTGTGTCTCTTCCACTAAGGCAGAAGCACCATGAGGTTAAGAAGCATGCCAGAGCCTTTTATCACTTCCTGGTCACTGCCCATTGAGCTCAACATATAATATGTGCTTAATAAATGATCAAGACTCATGGTTGAATAAACACAGAGGTGTTCTGGAGGTACCATGGTTATTGACTGATATGTCTGCTTTATCAACAAGACTGAAGTTTTCCAGCAGGAAGTTTCATTGCTATCCAAGTTCATCTCTAGGCTCCATGTATGTTGACCTGACTTGAGTTCAAGCCAGACACTCACATTTGGATTTTCATATGAAGCCTCCCCCATATTGCAGCAGGATGTGATGATCTGTCCTTTGGACTCCACAGGCCTCAAAATAGATCTGGCTTAGCAATGACATTATATCCCATTACATTTTGAGGGCCAGAAACAATGAGTAGTAGGAGGAAGAAACAAGGACCGTGCAATTTATCTTCCTAATGTTCTCAATGCTTCCCTTAGGGTCTGAAGAAATGCAGATGTTCAGTTATCATTTGATGGATAAATGGATGGATAGATGGATGCATGGACAGATGATTGAAAGGACAGGTGTACTGGAAGATGGATAGAGAAGCTAGTGATTAAGTGAACATGCTAGAAGCTTGAGCCATGAGGCAGAGGAAATAAATATCCCAAGTGCCAGCTCAGGTTCTCTAAGGGCCTGTGAAACAGAAGGTGGAACAAGCTCTGTTCCCCCTGGACTGAGAGCTGGCCGAAGCAAACCTTGGATCAAGAGGGGTTAATGGACATCTTGCTGCATTATTAAGACTTAATTTTGTGTTTATTAAGAAAATGTTCGGTTTAGAGTTGCTTTCCCACTTGGGCATTCCTGCAAATTGCCTCTTCACCCCACATAGGCCTTCTCTCCATTTTCCTGTCCTCTAGTGGGATTTGCAGCATTTTCTATTAGAGGGGAACAATATAGGACTCAGAAACACAGGATGGGGAAAGCTGATCCTTTTACCTTTGAGTCTCAGACAGGGGTAGAGGTGCCTGCACTTTAGGCCTAGGGGTCACTCTTGTCCTAACACTCTAAGGCCTCATGATTTTATTTTGATCTTTCCTCTTAGCCAAAGGGAGGGGGAAAATGACTAGACTCACAAACATACACACATAGGCCAAAAATAAAAGTCCTTTTTAAAAAATTTCATGCAACACACATGCATTCACATACAAATAAAAGCTTACACGCACACGCCTTGCATTCACATATTTGTGCATTGTGCATATTTTCATGCTGATGTATACATTAGCTCAGCTCCAAGCATAGATAACATTAGCACATCCTTCTATGCATGCAGGCACACACTCCTTCACATATGCAAGATTAATCAGACAGACATCTAACCCCCAAGATGTTTCCTTAGACCCAAAATATAATATTCAGAGGGACTAACCAAAATTGCTAACTTTGGTTTCATATGTGTAATTCTAGATGTAGATTTGACTCTTTACTATCCTCCATAAGAAGATTATCCACATTACATAATTTTTAATTTAGTGGATATTGCCAAAGATTTGGAGACTCCATGAGAATGTCTTAGCTGTTGGTCTTCACACCCACTCTACTCTTTCATTCCCACTCCTGTACTTCATATCTCTTCTGCCTAAACAGCCAAACAAATACATTTATTTACTCCATTTGTGACAGTTTAAAAATCATGCTTCATTTTTCGACTATGCCTTTATGAACACTCATGTCACCTCACAGAGTTTATAAAGGCCTTTCTTCTTAATGAGTACAGTGTTAAGAAAGACACTACACTGAGGAACACTTCTGTCCTTTTTTGTAGAGAGGTGAGGAAGCCAATGTCCACACAGGGATGACCTAGCGTCGAAGGCTATGGTTTTAACCTTGTTCTTCAAGTTCCTTAGCCCCACTATACAATAATCATAGCAAGAATAATGATATTAATGATGATGATAACAGATTTTTAGGTGTCACACAGTGTGCTAGGCACTTGATATGCATTATTTCATTTGATCCTCACAGTATGCATTAAGGAAGTACTATGACTATTTGTAAAGGAGAAAATGGAAGCTCAAAGAACTGAGTTTCTTGCTGAAGTAACACTCAGGTGCTGGGAAGCAGGAGGCATGACAGGAAACCCAGTGATTGAAACCCAGAGCACGTCCTTACACCTCACTACAACTCCTCCCCACCCCGCATCAGGTGGCCCTTATTAGATATTTTTCCTTCAGTGCAAGCGTGAAGTGACCTTCACACATTTTCCACCACACGGTGTCTCAGTAGTGTGCATCTCTTCCTCCATCCTCTCTCCACTTTGCCACAGTGAGAGCTGAGTGAACATTCAGGTCCTGCTGTCCAACATCAGCTTTCAATCCAAAGTTTTGCATATTTCAAAATGTTATGTTGTAAAAACAGGAGATGAATGAGGCTCTGTGAATAATTTACTACCTTCCCTTGAAGAAATTAAAAATATATTTCACTAAGAAAAAAAGTCTTTGTTATTTGGGATTTCCAGAGACTCAAACCAGAGCACAGACTGGTTGCAAAGACTGTTTGGAGTTTGTTTGTTTGTTTGTTTGTTTTGTTTTTTCCATTTGTTTTCCCATGAGTGAACAGGACACATTCAAAGGAAAGGGCACAACAGAAGTCACACTCAGTGTAGAAATTAACCGACATCACTTTAAAGTACCACAACACTTATACTAGTGAGTCTACACTAAAATTCTGACTTAATTTATCATCTAGAAATAGATAATGAAGATATGCTGATTGGTTGGTTGTTGAAGGTGGCAGGTAGAGTGTTGAGTGAGCAAGTTGGTTAAAGTTGGTTAAAATCCATATTGGCTGGAAGAATAATAATGCAAGCTTTGTAGCCAGAAAACTCTAAGTTGAAAATGTAGCTTTGTCAGTTATTAGCCATACTTCTCCTTAGTTCCAGCTTCCTTATTAGAGTATGTCAATAATCCAACTTAATTTTCAGCTTTGAGGACCACAACAATATGGAGTGGTTGCTGTGGGGTAAATACCCACTAGGCAGTTGCTTGCTATGGATATTTCCCCCAAGAAACTTCGTGCACTTGTAGGTGCTTTCGGGAGTTGACTGGGTCACAGAAAGTAAAGCCAGGCCAGAGGAGGAAGGTTCACCAGGATGCACAGGGTGAAAGGGGCTGTCTCTATCCCTCCTTTTTTGACTGCTTTCTGCTTCCTATCCACCACACACAAACTGTTGCTCCTCTTCCATGTCCCTCTGCCATGCCACCATGCCTGGCAACCAGCCAACTATGGCCTTACACCTCTACAAAGTGTAAGTTCAAACAATCTTCCCTCCTTAGTGCTGTGGGAATCATGTATAGTGTCACACCAAAGAGAAAAGCAGCAATGACACAGCTAATAATCTGAGAATAGAAGGATTTTCCTGATCAATATCTCTAACCACATTTCCCCACATTATCAAGTCCCTTGTCTTCCTCAAAATGTATATCATATGCTCAAACTAGAAAATGCTGCCACCTTCCTTTACCTGGTCAATTCCTATTGAGCTACACTGCCACTTCATTCCATCCTGCCTCTGACAATACACCAATCTCTTTCATCTCACAGGAGCCATGAACAATTGTACCTTTAGCATCTCTGTGGGCAGGCAGCATGGTACTGTACTGAAAAGATTTTATGAAAGTTCACTAGACCCTATCACTGTGGAAAAAGCTGATGCCATAGGGATTACATCTCATAATATCAAATGATTCCCACAGCCAAGATCCATAAGCATGTACGTGCCCTAGTCTGTACTATTTCCCATTAATTTTCTCCCTTTTATTTAGCCCCTCTCTTCACTCAAAGCTAGATTGGGCCTGATGTGGATGGATGGGTAAAACTAAGCAGGTTAAAGCAATTAGCCTACTTTCCAGTTAACCTATTCTAAGCCCATATGAGATCACAAATAATAGCCAATTTGTAAAATGATATGCTCAAGTTACAGTCCCTAAAGTAGACTTAAATGAACAAAAGCAAGTCCCTTCACAATATCTGAAATTTATTTTCCCCATTCCATTTTTCCATATTTCAGTGGAAGGAAGGCAATTATTGCAGCATGCCTTCCTCATAAATGGGACGAGTTCCATGGATAAGCCATGTTTCCACAATACTTAGTTCTCAGCTTAGAACTTCCCACAGCACTGAAGTATGTGCTCAACTATGACCACAACAACCAACATAACGCAGCTTCTCTGGCAAGATATGCTTTCAAGTGATGCCCAAATCCAGGGAGGCTAAGGAGACTCTGCTATCCATAACCCCACTCTACCTTCCATGCTAGGAATTTGTGACAGAACCATGGCCCGGAGCTTGTAGACCTACCTCCCAATGTGGCAGAGATGAGGAGATGGGTGCCGTACTTTTTGATGATGGTATCGATGAACTGCTGAGTAGTGGGTCTCCTGCCAAGCAGACGGATGCTTCTTTGAAACTCCGGCATGAGGGGCACTGGATGACGGACCAGATCTCTCCTCTCGATGGCTGTGTTCCTCACCTTCCAACGGGCAAACTCCCTAGACAGGAGAGATGAGCAACACTCCTCAACTCATCATTTCTACCCTCAAGCCAAATCTCACCCAACCATGCCACCCAGGGATCTCTCAGTAGGTGATAAAGTGTCTATGATTACTGTTAATATTCATTAAGTGACACATTCCTCTTGGGTTTTGAATCGACATGCATTTATTGAGTCCTACTCCTATCACTAGGATAGTGAACCAGATACATACAGCCATATCCCTGAGTTGTCTGCAGAGCACCATGGAGGCAAGGTCAGGAGTCACTTTCACTATGTGGCGCCAAGACTGAGCAAAAATAGAGTAACAGTGACCATCACTCTCATGACGATGGTGGTGTGGTTTCGGTGGCTGTGATATGATGATGGTGGTGGTGTGGTGATGGTATCATTCCTTCTGATTATACTGATGAAGACTTTCATATTTCATAGTCCACAAGAAAATTATGTCTTATTTTTCATCTATCACACTAACCTTGTGACAGGGGACTATTACCTACTTCTGCTTCATTTCACAAGAACTAGTTTCTCATTGTTCTGTAGTCACTTCTTTCTCACTCGACTGTGAATGACACTGCAGGAACTGAAGCTTCTCAGGTCCTCCCTGACTTATCCCTATAAATAACACAGGGCCTGTTACATGTCATGATTCATGATGTTTGATGGATGACTAAATAAACAAATGGAAAGAGGAAAGGGTGATAGCAAGGTGGGGGAGAGTGGTAGGCTGTAGAAGACAACACAGGACCAAAGGCACAAAGCTTCCTGAGATTCATTCTAAGGCATCTCAAAAATCAAATATTGTGTTCAAAGCTCACTTCAGTACTAAAGTATAGCATGGATTTGCTGAGGATCTACTACTCAGGGGAAGCAACTCTGCCATGAAGATCATACATGCAGGGAAAACTTAATTTTCCCTTCAGTAATGACAGTTGAAGATGGAGAAGAACTGGAGCTGGGTATTCAAGTTTTGTCCACTTCTTGTAAATTATGTGATCTAATGTGGAGCAAAGAATGTTCCTCCTCTGGAACTACATTTCTTTATCGATAACATTTCAATTCATACTGTCTGTTTTCTACCGCTGGTACAGAGACCACACAGAAGTTAGAGTGTGAAAATACCTTTGAAAGCGGTAAAGCACTATCTAATCTGAACTATTGTTTAATAACTTCATTTCCTCACAAATTCCCAGACATGCACGGGTAAATAATTAAAAGAAGAGTCGGAGAACGCAGAGCGTGAAAACGGAGAACAACTAGAAATTGAATGGGATTTGGCTCAGGTTGTTTTCGGTTAACTAAGAATCACCATGCCTACCATCAACACAGTTTCCCTGGAGCGATTAGCTCTCCAACCTGCCTGAGTTAAGTACTCTGGGTCCCTGGAGAAAAACAGACTAGCTAAGAGGGCTGCAAGGGCAGCTTAGATAAATGGTGGGAACTAGAGTTTAATGAAAAGGTCTCTCTCCCCTGCCACAATAAGGGAGAGACAAATGAAGCAAGGGCCACAGGGCAAGACAAAGCAGTACAGGGTGGGAAACAGGCTGGAATATGTCCCGGTAATTCAGTGATGGGGTGCGACCTGTGATTCACAGGAAACTGGGTGTGAAAAAAAGTTTTAACATTAAAATGGAATATATTTTCAAGTTCCAAAGATTCTGGTCTGGATAAGGAATATCTGACTATAATTCTTAACACAGTTCAACTTCTAATAACCCTGTAAGCACCCAGCACAATGTGGATGCTGAAGTCAAAAATCTCCTGTTAGGTACCTAAGAGGTGAGGGTGCATACATCACATTCCCTGTCCTAAAGAAGCTCACCATCTCAAAATGAAGCCAGAGCATTTCTAGTTTACTGTAAATTAAGGATTATGGGACACAGAAAGAAAAGAAAGGCCTCGGGCCACTGTGGGAAACTCTTACAGAGTTTGCATAGAAAAATGGAACTGTATTTAAAAAAAAAAAAACAGCTACTTGGAGGAACAGCCAGGAACAGAGTAGGTGAGAAAGAAACACAGAATGTGTTATGGGAGGGGCAGAGCAGAAGAGAAGGATGTGAAGTGGAGAGGTGAGAGGGTACAGAAAAGGTGAGCAGGCCAGGGCTGGGAAGGGAACTTGACAGCCAGCTAAGAATTTTATATGCAGAGCTGGTGGCATTAGGTCTCCATGAGACAGAGACCCTGCATCTTGCTTGCAGGGAACAGAACATAAAAGTGATGGACTCTCACTTTCATTATTAGGTTACAGGATATGGGGCCTTCCATCCGGTACTCCTTCCTTTTTCTCACATTCATTCTCTGCCAGACTGCGAGATGCTCCTTAGTGTGATCCATAGAGCGCATGCAAGTGAGGTCACCAGCCAATAGTTCCTGAGGACCTGACAGCCCATGACAATTCAACTCCTGACAGCAATCGGCTGCCAGAACTGGGAAACAGACTGCCCAACTCAGTCTTATGACAGCTGAAACCTGGCAAGGGACTCAAAGATAAGGTACCCCAATTTGCAATTCACAGCCACTGTGAGATAATATTTATCATTTGGTAATTTAAGTCTCTAAATTGTGAACCGATGTGTTTCTCAGCTATCAATAATCAATAAGAGGAAATGAGAATTATCAACTATATTTGAGGAAAAATCTGACTTTATCGGCTTATCTCTGAAATTTAAAGTATATACATGTACAATTATGATACCTAGTTAGAAGCAAAGCTTGGTGTAGAAAACTGATATCCTAAAATCCTATGTCTTGCAGCAAGCCTTTGCTGTAAATATTGATAAAGAGAATATTGAAAGTAGTAGAAGTGATACTAATACAAAAAATAATGCATGCCGTCTCCACTAGATTGTAAGGCCATGACTCAAATCCTTTTTTTTTTTAATAAAACAATCTTCACAGTTTTTGTGATACTCATCAGTTACAGACCCAAGGCTACCATCTGTGTTGCCTCAGAATAAAAACAGGAGAGAAGCCAACTCTAGTTACTAAAGTCCTCTCTCATTGCATGGATGTAAGGCCTCAATGAGAGAATGCAAATGATACGCTGAGCACAGAGCCAGGTCCTTGGGAAGAACTGGACAACGAAGAGATTTTTATACAGACGCCAACAGCATGACAGACCCTGCCTGTTCAGCACCATGGACAGAGCTCACATCACAAAGGGAACCCAAATGGTTATTTAGACACCTATTTCAAATAAAATGGCAGCCTTAGTTATAAAGCGATCAAAGAAGTGGATCCATTACCAGGTCTGTAAAAGAGGTGGATGGCAATTGTAGCATCAAAGATTTCTTCTGCACAAGTGGAATATCAGCGAAAACATAGGATTAGACTGTACAAAGATAGGGGAAAGGTTTTTAGGACGAAGGAAAAAAGCATGCAAATGTGGAAGGCAATGAGAGAGGTAAGACAGCTACAGAAGTGTGTGTGTGTGTGTGTGTGTGTGTAAAAGATCAGAAGCAAAAGGAAATGTCAACAGTGCTACCTCACAGTGCTGAGGGTTACAAATAGGGGTGTCTTGAGTCTGGGTCTCTCACCAGGCTACAGCCATCTCAAAGCTGGGTAGGAAAGGATCTGTTTCCTAGTTTGTGAACATAGTTACTGGTAAGATACAGTATATATGTGTGTGCGTATGTGCGCATGTGCGTGTGATATAAATGATAAGTGATAAAGGCAGACAGTTTGTCAGGGACTACAGCTTAAAGGACTACTATATGTGAAACTGTTATTAGATTTGTCTATATACTTGTGCTGTTACTGGCTGAAAATCCAAACTAATAATTCTCTGAGGTTGAGTTGATGTTGCTCTGCAGCCATTATAATGACTCTGTAGCAGGAACTAGAATCATTCAAGATGCTGTGATTTGTATACCCTTAACCAAAGTGAACTTGTTTAAAAGGAATCCAAGGATCCTACTTAGATCTATTCTGAAGTAGATATAAAGAACATCTGAGGTGAGATGTTGATTTATGCAATTAAAATTTTATTTTCTTTTTCTTTTTAATTTTTATTTTTTATTTTTTTTTACCGGGGATCGAATTCATGACCTCGCGCTTGCAAAGCAGGCACTTAAGCCATTGAGCTAAATCCCCGGCTGCAATTAAAATTTTAGAACTTATGTCCACCCCTGAAGATATAATGCTAAAAAACCAATAATGCTTTTACTTTAAAGAAGTTTTTATTCTGGTATTCTGATGAGAGTGAATAGATGATTTTAAAAAATGTATAAGGTATAAGGAAGAAATGTATGTTATTCAGAGAAACAGTGGAATGAAGAAAATGAGATTTCTGGAGGTCTGGTTTTATATAACAATCAGAAAAAATAAGTAAAAAATAATTTTTCTTGATTTGATGGCATTTGAAAATGTGCTTTAGGGAAATGAGGAAGGTATTATGGAGCCACCTAGTGGGAGAAGAACGTTCTGAGAAGAAAAAGCAGCAAATGCAAAGGTCCTGAGGTAGGAATATGCTTGCCAAGGAGATCCTCATGCATAAGTGGGTAGACAAATAGAAAGGATGAGATGAAAGTTAGGATAAGACAAAAAAATCAAAATATGGAGCAGCCATATATCTCAAAAGATTGTACTAGGTTTGGTAAAGACTTCTTATTTTTAAATTTTATGTAACATGAAAAAAATCAAAAGAGAGCTTTTAGTTGACTCAATCTGACAGTGTTTAGAAAAAGGACAGACAACTTTTACTGTAATGGGTCAAATAGTGGATGTTTTAAGCTTTTCTGCCAACCACTGAACTCCTCCTGATATGAAGCCCATATAGACAAAGTCTAACCAGGTAACTGTGCCCTGTTCCAATAAAAGGATATTTACAGAAGCGAGAGGCAGGGCAGAATTTGCAAACAGGTAGTAGAAATCCTCTTAGGAGCTTCACTCTGACTCTATTTATAGATGTCATCAGATGTAAATCACCCAATTCACAGAAGGGAAAATTCATTGCCAGACAGAGTAAAGTAGAAGACTGGCAGGACTTAATTGGAGTCAAGGGCTCATGATTCTCCAAGCAGAGCCCTTGTCCTTTAACATGTCACCTCAAAAAACTAAAAAAAAAAAAAAAATACAAAGGAAAGCTTTGCTTGCTGTATTGTCCAAGTGCTCTGCTAGTCCAGGAAAAATTTCATGTTCATTCTCAGTGAACCGAGCACAACATAAAATATCTTTCCTTGTCAGCCAACAGAGCAAATTCCCCTTGGAGGGGAAGGCAGATCTCACAACAGCACAGGATCTGCAGAATATGCTTATGCCCAATTAAGCATCTCAGCAGGGTGGGTGAACCAATTAGACTGAGATTTAAAAAAGGGTCCTGGATGGAAGACATGGGGTGTCTGCAGTAAGGCCCCTTCCAGCCGGGGAGCGGGGAGCGGAAGGCAGCAGGGTGGGTGATGCTGGGGAGGGGACAGAAGAGGACTGGAGCCAGGGTTGCAGGACTGAAAAGGAGTCTAGGGAGAAAATGGGACAGCCAAGGTTTTCTTTTTGGTACTAATCACTGCCTTTAGAACAATCTTCCCTCACCCTTTATTAGCCATCTGCTCGCTCTGTCTCTCTCTGTGCCTCTGTTTCTGTTTCTGTCTCTGTCTCTATCTCTGTCTGTCCCTGCCTCTCTCTCAGTCTGTCTCTCTCTCTCCTCTCCCACCCCCGGAACACTGAATATGAGTTGCACTGAAGAGGAAGGAAGGATAATGAGGTAAGCAAGCAGCAACAAGCTCTGTGCTCTTAGAAATGTACTTTTCCTGGACAGCCACGCTTCTATCTATAAAGATCAGCTAATTGGATCAGCACACTGTGAGCTCTTCACCCTTCAGCCTAAGGTCCAGAGGTAAAATCCTGAGTTGCACTTAAAGACATGGTCTAGCACTGCACTAGATCTTGAAGCACAATACCTAGAATGTAATCAGTTGTCAAAAAATGCTAGTGCACAATATTTTCAATATTACCTTTGCGATTATGATTATATGAGCAGCTCCACTGGAAACTGGGTAGTAAGTAGCAGGTGGACAGTAAGGTAGAAAGAGAGAGCAAATAATCATGCCCTTTTTAAAACACCAGTACACAGAAATTTGGAGAGAGTGGGATTTTATTCTTGTGAAATGTATTTAATCGGTAAGACTGAATTTAAGAAATAGGCTGTGGTTTATAAACTCCTGTCAGGTATGTTTTCTCATATATTTGATGAGGACTAAGACCACGCACCCCCATAAACTGTCTTATGAGAGTTTAAGGAAACAATACTTGGAAGACTTCTTTGTAAACTGGAATCTGATGTAAGGGGTTAGCTGCTCTGGTATTATTATTTCTTTTTTCTTTCTTTCTTGTTTTTTACTTGTGCAGGAAACACTTCTGATTATTAAGTTTCTGTTGTGTATGCTTTTGTGTATTGCTCTCCTTGTTTGTAAAATAGAAAATAGAGGAATTCTGGGCCCACAAGAACTCCCCACTCACGCGAGCTTCTTCCAAAAGTTCCCAGATAATCAAGGCTCCCAATGACCTCTGAGTAAGTGAAGGGCTGTTTTACTTTTCTCCACATGATATGTTTCATAGCTTGCTTTTTCTGAATATGATCTCAGCAGCAGACATAGTTAGAGGTGGTTTTGAAAAACGTACATACACGTGCATGCATGCACATGTGTGCATTGTGTGCATGTGTGTGGGTGTGTGGGTGTAGGAGACCTGCTGGGTCAAGGTAGCCAACAGTACATGCAAAAGCTCCCTTCAGTACACCAATTCAGTGAATCAAATGCATTATATACAGATATGTATTTCTCTGGTTGTCTACCTTCATCTAAGTATATATTTTAGAATATTTATAAATATTGTACCCCCTAATAAATGTTTTTTAAAGCATAATTGATTAGAGCTATGAGATGTTTGTATGTGTTTATTCCTGGATGTTTTATCCCTTTGGTAGGTTTTATTAGCTAATCATTTAGAAATGGAATAAAAGAAGCCAGTGAGCATCACAGTGATGGAGGAGAACTCTAGGAATGTCTCTCACAGTTACCAGCAAATGATCCCCAGAGATGAGCAAGGGGAATCACAGAGGAGGGAAGTACGGATGTGAAATCACCGGGCTGAGAGGAAAAGCGAGGGCATTTCTCTTGCCTGCTGTTCCCGGCCTCTCCCCACACGATCCCCAGCCAGCTCCAGGAAAGGTGAACCCAAGGGCACATGTGAAGTAGAAATGATGCATTTTAATGAGAAAGGGTGTCAGTGCCAAATCCCCTGCCCGCCTCCATACCCAAGAACATAAGTAGGAGGGCAGCTAAGAAGCCACAGCATCCCAGAGAATCTCTCTGAGCATTTGGCCCAGGGGGAGTGAAGGGAGAAAAAGAAGAGTGCAAAATAAGACAGTATACAATAAAATAGAACTTAATTCTGAAAGCACGATCATGAATAATGTTGCTTTAGTTACAAGTAAAGACACTGACTTAACATTACAGATTAAAATAATCCTTGCTTACCACTAGGGCATACATCTATTTTCCAAAGTGTGTTCACTTAAGTGTTGATATTTTTATTTTTATCACAGTCCCCATAGCTGTTCTTCAGGCTCACAGATGAATAAAGTTCAGAGAAACAGGGGACATCTCTTCCCAGGGAAGCTTATGGGGCTGAAGGTGCCTGTTTCGCATTGAGTAGAAACTCGATAAAGAAAGTGAATTATAACAGACACACTTGGAATGGCATGACTTTCCCACACATGAACCATCTGCAGACAAGCAACTGGGATTCCCCAGGGAGGGCTGTGACAGAGGGCAAGGCCCACGGCAGAGTACAGGCGACGCACTGCGGTGGCGAAGAGACAAGAAAGCCCTTGCTTTGCTTTGGTCCTAGCACCTGTGTCTCCTGAGAAGCCCTCCGTGCACTTGGACTGATTTGCCACACAGAATCCAAGATGTCAGGATGGCACTGCCCAAGGCTATCATTGTCTTTTCACAATGAGGAAATTGAGGCCCAATGAAAAAGAGGTCACAGTGCTATTTCTGGCCAAAGGGGATGCAGCCCAGACTTTGATCTTGTTCAGTCTTCTCCACTGCAGTCCACTGTTCCATTCCATTATCACGATTGTGTGAGATCTGCAATATCTTTTACAAATCCCCTGTTACCATATGTGTTATCCTCCCAACAGGCTGAGAGATGGGGAGAATTTTATTCCTTAACAAAAGTAGCGGGGACCTGGGCCAAGACAGTGAAGGCCAACTGTGTGCCAGAGCTGGGATGGAAATTCACATTTTATGATCTTTGGTCTCTTCCATGCTTTTTCTTATGTTCCCTTCCCAGCTCACTCTAACGTCACCATGCAAATAGAGGAAAGGCTTGAAAAATTCCTTAGAAGAAATATAGGATACAGAAGACAAGCAAATACTTGATCTTCTGAGTATCAGTAAGGATGACAAAATATGAATCCTCTCCTGAAAACATTGTGGGAGTGTGGGGGAACAGAAACTTTATAGTCAGACAGGCCCAGTCCTGAATCAGAGCATAAAGCCACTCATTAGCTGAATGATCATCTACGGATCCCTCTGCATCTCTGAGCTTCTTCATTTGTGCAACAGAAATCTTAGCACTAACCTTGCAGAGTTGCTGGAAGGATTAAATATAATGAATTCAATTAATCTGGCAGTAGTAGCTACTCAATAAATGGTAGCTATTTATCCTTTGGCTAGGCATTCTAAACGGGGAGCTTGTCATCTAACACGTAACTTTTAATGGATATTCTAAATGATCTTAATACGCCTATGGGCTCTAGGGATTACACAAACTGCATATAAATAAAATATTTAAAATTCTGTTTACTCAATCTGTCTCTCTGCTTATTTCCAAAGCATCTATTGTGAAGGCATGACTCATAACTAAATATAGATTAATAAAAGTTTGGAGCAGCAATTATTTTCCAATTATCATAAATCCCATTAAACATTGCAATTATATGAATTTTCTCTTTCAGATCACAAAATCTGAGAGCTCTGAGGCACCATGAAAACGTCTTCCTCCCTGCCTTCAGTCTTCAGACAGAAACACAGAGACTGAGATGGGGGCTAATTTTCCCATAGATACACTATTATCAGCAGAGTTGATTTTAAAATCCAAATCCAAATCTTATACATGCGGCAAATTGCAGACAATCTCACTTCCCTCTGCTACCCCAAAATCTGTATTCTCAGCTCGACTTTTCTTATATAAGAACTTTCCATGTCCATATTTTAAACTAGATAAGAAATATTTGTTTCAACTCATTCTGTCCCCAATAACAAATTCTTGGATCTGTATTCGGACCTGGAACGCTAAAATCATCCTTTACCTAAACAAAATGCTCCACAGTACAAATTATCTAATTCGTAAATAGACAATCTATGGCCCAAATGCCAAATTTGTTCCACCGCTTGTTTTATAAACAAATTTTTGTTAGAAACAGTCACACTCATTTGTGTAAGTGCTGCATGATCTACCATTGCTTTTCAACTGCTCTGGGGTTAAGTATCTGCACCTAAAGGTGCACCACGCCCACATGTTTACTACCTGACCCTTCACAGGAAACAGATCTGCTGATCATGATTTAACACTTGACATGCCCTTTCAAATAATGCATTTGAAGGGAATAATCAAGAATGCCAGATTAAGCATTCCGAGTGAGCCACTGAGAGAAATCAATAGATTGTGTGAATTTTTTTGTTGTTGTTCATTTTTTGTTGTTTTGTTTGACAAAAAAAGTACCTCATCTCTAAAAATGTTTAAAAACTGGGTAAAGCAAATTATGCGCATGGATCCTTTTTAGTGCAACCCTAAACCTAATAAATAACAGAACTATTATTTAAATACAAATCAGGAGAAGCTTATAGAAAAATCCAGGCTGCGCTGAACTAAGGAGACAAAAATGTTTGAAGTAGGAATTGACAGTATACAGTGAAAGGATAAAAACATGGTGGATGAGTGCACGTAATTCATTCTTTTTTATATTAAAAAAGCAAAATAGAATAAAGTTTAGAAATGATACAGAATTTCAAAAAATTGTAGGAAATTAACACTAAAACACTAATATATTGCATATTGTTATCTTAGAAGTAGTTTTTCAGGTTGCAAGATCTAGGCACAAAAAATGATCAATCAAACTATGGAACTATGGAAGCACAAACTGTTCTTTTGGATGAACCAACAGAGTTTTCTTAGCAGGTAAGATTCGATGGGTTATATTGTTGTAAAAACATGGCTTTAAGTGCTACAACCGAAATGATAAAAAATAATTGGCAGTGAGGGCTTTACTGTCAGAAAGCTCTCTCTGTCAGAACTGAGTAGAACAGAATGGGCTGTCCTGGGAAAGAGGGAGGTCCTGTCTTTGAAGATAATGAAGTAGAATTTGCATAATTGATTGACAGATAAGCTTATGGGAGGAAGTCAGAATCCAAAAAAATGGTGTTACTGTTTCTGTCTTTATTGACTAGGAGATGCTATGAGCTTCAGAGAGAAAGAAAAGTGTATGAAATATGAGTTATTTTCTGAATGTCCAGGAGAGCTGAAAATGTTTCAATGGGGAACCCTGAATTGTTAGGGATGGGAACATACGTGTTAATCTCATGTAAGTACCAGGATGACAGTAACAGTGACAAGTGGAATAACCTACTTAGCTTTCCTCAGTTCTGTGTAAGCTCAACCAATACTTTAAAATGCACTAAAAGATGCCAATCTCCAGTTCTATCATTAACAAACCACAGTCTCAATTTTAACATTCTTCTTTCTTCTGAAGCATACAAAAATGGTTCCTCTTTACCAAATTATCTTTTAATTAGTTCCCCAATTTCATGTCTCCATATGTCACTATCCAATAATATGCATCTTGGGCACAAAGGCATTTTGATGGCCATCTTCTACCAATGCCACTGTCTAGCAGCTGTGCTTCTGTACATTTTCAAGGTGATCTGCAGAAGAAAGTACAGTTCTCCCCCTCTCTCTTCTTTCCTCTTCCTCTTCCTCCCCCCTCCCCATTCTTCTCTCCCTCTGTTCCGAATTCATATCCTTACTTTTAAATATTGACATATTTAGTTTTCCAATCACCTGATATGAATCAGGTGCTGTGTATTAACATTCACAAGCACCTTAGAAGCTCTTTACCAAGAAAAACAGGCGCAAAGATTCCAACTCAAGCTGACCTCTCTACACACTATGGACACACTGGATCTGATTTAAGATTAGTACTTTCACAAGATTCTGTTGCAAGCCAATTGTCCAATGTAAACTTCAAGTCCATGAATTCATATGGGCTTCTCTTAAGCTACTTTGCTTTTGTTACTCACTTCCTATAATTTTTACAAGGTGTTGCCAATAATTTGACCCCTTAAAAGCTGAAATTGGATCAAGAGGAAACAGCAGCAAATTGCAGACAAAGGCAATGCAAATCTGCCCCCTACTCTGATAAGCAATAATCTACACCACCTTAGACAAGGCGATTCTTGTCTAAGGTGATACCTTAGACAAGAAGATTCTTCTTCAGATTTCAACTTTCCCACCTACAACATGGACAATTAGACTGGAATCATGGCCTTCTAACTTCTACTTAGATGTGAAAGGTTTGATTTATTAATACATTCTTTCAAATAACTGGGGGGGGACTATCTACCTTACCTGTTTTTGTTAGGTGGTATGACTTAGTACAAAACACAAAGAACTTTCATTTTGCTAGAGAAAGCATAAACAATATAGTCCAAGAAAAATCTTTCAAAATACATAAATGAGATCTAAATAGACCTTGGTGGATAAACAGAAAGACTACAGAACCCTGTCTCTCCCCCTCAGACCCAACAAATCCAGTGAAGAAGCAGAATCTGAGAGCTACCTGACTTAGATCCCTTCTGTGCTCCTTAGAAGTGAAGCCTGTAGGGCACCTGCATCAAGAAGTAGTTGGAATCCAGTGTTAAAATCCAGAAACAAGAACTCATTCAAAGCTTAGCAAGTCAAAATCTCTGCTCTGCTTTCTCTGCGTGCTCCCAGGTGCAAGATTCTTCTATGGAGTGAAATGGAGAACGTCAGAATGGAAGAACCTCTAATTGCCACCTGGGCTTAGGCCTGGGCCTGAAGGTTGCTTTTGCAGCAACTTTGCTTTTATTTTAATTCCTGAGGTCTGTAGATTCGGCAGACCACCAAACACAGCTAGTAACCATGAAGTCACTCTTCTCCATTCCATAGTCACTTACACAGAACAGGGACTGTATCTATTTTTTGCAGGTCCTTGGAAATTATAAAATACCCAGCAATCAAACCTAGAATAAAGGAGGGCAATGCAATTGGGCTTATAAATGGATCACCAGTCTCTCCTGTGTGAAGCAACTCCTGTTCAAAGGCCCTCCTCGCAATCAGCGTCTGCTGCCAGCACTGAGCCTCTGGTGTCTGGCAAGTTACCTCAGGTCTCTGCTTCCAACCTGCCTGGGTCTTCAGTGATTTCCTGTTTCTATTTATTACTGCACCCATTCTGCGTGCAGGCAGAGGTGGCAATTACTTCCTCAGAGGTGAGGAATTTTGGAATTAATCCTTAACAGCTTTGTGCTTTCATTTTCCCCCTTTCCAATCAGTAGCGTGATTAAGAAGTCCAGAGAACTGCAGAGAAGGCCCCTCGTGGGATTAAACAAAGCAAGGTCCTCAGCCAAGACCCTCGAAAGTACAAATGCTGCTCCCACTGCCTGCTCCCCCTGCTTCCTTCTTGACAACCTTATAATTTTTCCTAAACGTTACAGCCAGAATTATCTTCTCAGAGAATGGATTGGCTCTTGCCCCCTCCTCCAGCTCACTGGAAAGCAGTCATGAATCTCTCTGTCTAAAATAAAAGTAATAATAAATGAGAAATTCTCTTGATTTATATTCAAGATTTCTTATGTCCAGAGATACTCTTCAGATTTCCAGCCCTTCTTTCATTATGTTTCCTCCTGCCACTAAGACTGAACAGCTCTCTGGATCTATCACAGCTACATTCATCTTTCCCCTTGCATTTGTATGAACTTTCAGAGATCAGCTATTATCTAAGATGTAGCCAGTGGCATCTGAACATGGAGTGGGACATCTTCTGTCCCCTGTCCTCTAACTACTCACATTTCTGGCTTGTTTTCACCCATACCCTTTCCTCCCACTCTGCAGTTATATGGTATACAGTTTTGTTCTCAAGCTCTATTAAGTGCACAATCCAACTCTGACCTGCAGTTTTTTTGCATACATGTAATTCTCTCCACTGGAAAAATTCACCGGCCTTATACTTCCCAGCAGCACCTTGTTCGTCCCCACAGCTGGCATCACCTTATACTAAGATTTATCACTTGCTTCTTCTTTATTCCTGCTCACATTGTGTATGAGGATGGGAAAGGAGTGGCCTGCTCGGAGCTTTCCTAGCACCCATCTCAGGACCCATCATATAGTAAGTTCTCACATAATGAAAGAAAATATGGCCATTTCTCACTCACATTTAATTGACTCCATGATTTCCCATCTACTCATTTATTCAATATTCTCAGCATTGGTGTGCTTAATATCTTTTAGCATTTACTATGTTTATAAAGATGGGAGACACAGAAGTTAGTGAAAAGGAGATGCAACATTGCCTTTTATGAGTTTAGATTCCAGGGAAGGAACCACAGAACAAACTCACCAGTGTATATATAGTTAAGCATCAGACAGTGTAAAGCAAGCTAAGGGAACAGCAAATTCCAAGATGATCTTACATGTTGAGATAGGGCAGGAAAAGCTTCTTTCATGTGATGAGGGAGACTCATCCATAACTATTCCATTCCAAGCATAGGAAGAGCAGGGATGCAACGCCCTATGCTGTGTGTGAACTTAAAGTAAAGCACGGTAAGAAAGCCCCTTTGGAGAGGTAAGGAGAGGTCACAGAGTCACCTGTAGTAAGGCTGGGTGGCTACAATTCGTAATGAAGACTTCAGATTTTGTGTTAAGATGAAGGGCTACTGGAGTGGTCTGAGAAGGGCAACAGAATCTGATAGAGAATGCAGAATGATCACTTTGCTGTCATAGAGACAGGAGCTGAAGGCGGAGGAGACAAAACTGGAAGCAAGGATTCCAGCAGACAAACCTTGCAGGGGTTCAAATGAAACGTGGTAGTGGCCTAGATGAGAACAGTAAGAATTCACACCCCAAAAATATCCTTTTGAAGTAGATTCTATAGTATTTGCTGATGTGGGGGTTCAAATAACTGGGTCACTGGTGATGTCATTAGATGAAAATAGAAACAATGGTAGAGGAATGCATCTTAAAAGAATTTGACATAACACATTTAAGAAGATATTTACTTTTGGGGTTATGAGTCTAAAGTTCAAAGGAGTCTTATGGAAATGTAAATATGAATCACCAGGCTAAGATCTTCTATAAGCCATGAGAACAAGAGGTAACACGTGAGACCACAAGCCACACCCACATGGAGAGAAGAGACCCAAAGATTGAAATCCCAGGTGCTCCAAAATCTAGAGGTTGAAAAGAGAAGAATCCAACAAGCACACAGAGAAAGTTATCCCAGTCAACAAATACACTGAAGCAGAAGTTGACTAAGGAAAGTGTTTTAACTAGCATGAAATCAAAATTCTTCACCCTAATTTGCATAGACTGGACTCTGTTTACTTCACCAAAGCTATGCTCTGCTATTCTCCTTTAAGTGTTCCTCAAACATAGTGGTCACTGCTTATGCTCACATTAGGTACACATGGGCATGGGGAACTTTTGCAGCCTGCTCCACAGCATTCATAGTCCAAAGGAACAGAGGTAATCTTTTTGCCATTAAAGCTAAACCAGTTTCTATTCATTATTCACTTTTCATTTTTTATGGCAATTGTGTATCTATTTATTGTTTTTACACTTATTGACTTCCTACATATATTTGCCAGGTCTCAATCCTTCCCCTTGTCATAACAAAAAACTCCAGAAAGATAAAGATAATGTCTTATTTTTGTATGAGTCACCATATAAGCAACTAAATGTAGCCATCACTTAGCTGGTGCTCCATAAGTGTTTGGTGAATACACACAAAAAATTCGCCTGTCCAACTTCAACAAAGCAAGATCAAAATAAACTCTTATTTCATTTATGAAAATTTCCTAAAGGCTTCCATATTCATGCAAAAATATAAAAAATATAGTAGCTTTCCAATAGTCACATAAATTGTCTGGGTTTGTTTCCCAACAGTGAAGATTACACAGACCCTTTCTCTAATGGGTTCCTGTTAGAGAGAAGGTACATAAGGCATTGCCACATAGAGGTGCTTTTCAGTGGTGTGCCTTGCCTTGAAACCCTTATCTCGCCATCCTCAGAAATCCCACAGCAGACATCTGAACTTCTTGTGACCCTGAATTACAATTTCTTTGCGTGTGAGTTTTGTCTGTATCAAACACTCTGACATTACCAATACCAGCTCCATTCTGTTTGAGTGCGGTGACTTGAAAGTTCTAGATTCTTGGTAAACACGTGTGGAGCGTTTCACTCTGCCTCCCCTCCCTTTGGGACATGAAGCATTTTCAGCCTGAAGTTTCCTCCCCATTTCAGTTTTGCTAGTGTCTTCGCTCCTCCATGCTTGCCCTGAGACTGTGGGAGTTTGCCCACACGGTCTCTGTTGGCCACTCCTGCTCCACAATGTCTTTCCGTTTATTCACTCTCTACCCCTTTAAGCTAACATTTATATGGTGTCTTCCAGTTTATAGAGCCATCTCAAATATTCATCTTAATCTTTAAGCCTGTCCTATTTGGTAGAATTTCTTATTCACTCCATTTTTAAAATGTCGAGATTGAAGTTCCATGGATGACATGACTTGCATAAAGGCACAGAGTCCGAAGCAGAGGGACAAAGACAGGACTCCAGGCACAAGCGAATGCAGAAGTCCTTGCATTGTTCACTTTGTTACACCACTTATTCATGCAATAATTCATTCATTCATGTGTGCATGCATACACTCAAGCAAATATGTATGAAGCACTAGATACTATTTGGAACACTCCAGATACATTTATGAACAAAGCATTTACTGATCTTTTCCTGTGAAAACTATTTTCTAAAACAATGAATATTTTAAGCAAGTAATTTAGAAAGTGATAAATAGTATAGAAACACAAGAAGATGGAAAACAACATAAAGGAAGTTGGAAGTGACAGTAAAGAAGAATGTAATTTTAAGTAAGGTAGTCAGGCTTGGTGTCATCTATAAGGTGACATCTGGGTGAATCCCTGGAGGAAACAGGAAAGGTGTCCATGGTGACAGCTGTAGACTGTGCCCTGGGGGAGAAATATTCTAAGTAGAGGAACCAGAGGGAATCTGGTCACTAGAGCGTGGGAAACAACGAGTTATAGGAGTTAATATAAGAGACAAATGGGACTCTGGCCAGCAGGACACCGTGGAAGGAAGTGTAATAGGTGAAGAGCGTGAAATAGATGAGGACCATTGCAAGGTGCTGAACTAGCTGAATGATAATGGCACTGCTGTTTTGTAAAGATCACCCAGGGTTGAAAACAGATGGCAGAGGGGCACGGTTAGATGACATAGGCTGCTATCAACATCCACAGAAAGAGAGAAATTAAGGCAAGGCATAATGGAGGGGAAACAGAGTTGGTCAGATTCTAGATTTATTTTCAAGGCAATAAAACTCAGACCTCCCAATGCATTAGATGCGGATATAAGAAAATCAAGGGAAACAAAGCATGAACGGTTTTGACTTCAGTAACCTATTGTATGAATTTCTCATGAGCTAAGACGGTGAAGGCTGGGGACGGGGTAAATTTCATCATAGGAGGAACAGGATTGGATATGATGTGCTTGACAAATCTATCAACTATTCAGGTGCTCAGGTCCATGGGCAGCTGGACATACAACTCTAGATCTGAAGAGAAAGGAATGAGAAGGCAATATTGTTGATACTTCCATTCATTCCAAAAATATGCGGGGGGTTTTATACATCCAATCAATCTGATATCGTTATTATTTGCCAGAAACTATGCTATAAACTGGTGTTGATAAGGTAGAGAGAAAATGGACACAGTTCCTGCCTCAGAGCACTTACAGTCTGTCAGGAAGCAGAATATGTATAAGAAATAAGTAACTATAAAAAAATAAATGACTTCCAATAAGGCCTTTTGATGACAGAAGTCCAGTGTAAGATGAGCCCATAATCCTAGCATCTGGCCCATCTAAGGGTTTTATTAAAATCCTACTGGAGGAAGTAAGACTTAAAATGATACCTGATAAAATGATTTGCCCTGGGCAAAGAAGAAATAAAAGCATCCCAGACAAAAGGAATAGCTGATAGGCTAGAGGGACATGATGCTTAAGGAGTGAGTAAAGGCGAGAAGCCATTGCAGTGGGTGCACGGCTGAGGACTGTATAGAAATGGTGAGATTTAGTGCTGGAGAAGGAAGAGACCAACACTGACACTCCTAGATACTCAGGAATCCAAGGGGGAGGATCCTAAGCATGAGACCAGCCAAGGCAATTCAGGAGGTCCCTGTATAAAAATGTTAAATGTACTGGGGACCAGCTCGGTGTTCCCTGCGACCAACTCTCCATGTTACAAAAGCAGAAATAGGAGCAGGAGGAGTACAGAGGTGGAGGAGGAGGAGGAGGAGGAGGAGGAGGAGGAGGAAGAGGAGACCAGAAAGGTTTTTTAAAATGCCACATGTGAACTCTAATTGGATCCAGAAAAGGAAAACTAATAATGAAAGAGTCTTGGAGAATATTTGAGTAAATAAATACTAATTATTAGATTATATTATACAACTATTGTTAATTAATTCTCTTGGGATTTTTGAATGGCATAATTAATTATTAGAAAGTGTAGAATAGGGTGTGGTGACACATATCTGTAATCCCAGTACTTAGAAGGCTGAGGTGGTCTGGGGAGCTGCGGCCACCCCAGGGCAGAGAAACCAGAAGCAAGAGCATCTCCTGAGATCCGCGCCATGCTGGAACTTAGGGGGCCGAGCCAACCAGTAAGCAGCCTGCTGCCCTGGTAAGTGACTGTGGTCTGGGGAGCTGCGGCCACCCCAGGGTGGGGGAACCAGAAGCAAGAGCGTCTCCTGAACTGTCGCACATGTTCAAGTTCCAGTGAGACGCAGTGTGGTGGATAGAACCAATGGTGGTAGAACAGAAAGGGCATGGTAGGACTTCTGAGTATGTGTGATAGTTCAAACAATTTTCTTTTTTATCAAAAATGAAATACTATAGTACCCATTGATCATTTTCTGTTATTCGGTTCATAAAGCCCTGTAATTCTTTCACTTTATGTATGGCTTAATACTATTGTGTTATGTTTGATATTATTGTATTTGAAATTATGCTCAACTATAGCAAAGTAAGAGATACGGTGTTAGATACTGTTGATGTCCAGTTGAATTAATGTAAAGTACTGTGTTGCCTATGTTGTCCTCTTCTGATCTGCTCTGTACTGCCCCCTTTTATTTTATTCTCTTTCAAATAAAAAAAAAAAAAAAGAAGGCTGAGGCAGGAGGATTGCCATGTGTTCAAGACCTGGGAAACACAGTGAGTTCAAGACTAGCCTGAACTATGTAATGAGACTCTGTCCAAAATGTACTAATTATTGATGTGATATTAATATTCATAAATATATTCATTGTCTATGTACATCCTCATTCCTAGGAGAAGCAGGGCAAATGCACAGTCTCTGCAACTGACTTTCCATTTTTTTAGATGGAGAACAAAAAATTATAGGGAGCAAAAAATATTAAAGACTAGCATATCTAGATTAAAGAGTATAGTGTTTAGTTGTTAATTTTCTGCCTTTTTCAAATTTTCAATCTTTGGAAATATTTTGAATTTTTTTTCAGAATAAAGGATTGGGGAAAAGATATTTTTTAAAAGAAAAAACATGGCTATGTAAGACAAAGCATGTCAAAGTGTCATCTTAACAAGGTGACTCAATGGAGCCTCCATGCTGAAATGACTGAAAGAGACCAAAGCTGAAGAAACACATCTAGACAAAGTGGTCACCTCCACGATTCTGCAGGTAGGCTGCTGGCCAGTCCAGACTTAACAGCTCCAAGTTGGAGGCAAATCAGCCCAGAGACACAATTTGGCTAGTGGGGGCCACCCAAGGGCAATGCAGGCTCTATGTGTGTTGAGCGTGCAACATGGAAACTTCTTCTTTCCAAGCTAATGGCTGTTCCAGCAACAAACAGAAAACCAGCATCCCTGGTGGCTAAACAGAGTACCCCAGCAGCGTCACAGAAGCTAACACTTCCATGGCAGCTGCTGCTGGACTCCACTCTCATCCACAGACCCTGAGGAGGCCACGTGAGGGGTGCATTTGCTCAGCTATGGGCATAAACGGGAGCCTCTGAGCTCCACCTTGATGCCTTGCACCTCTGTCCCTAGAAGGAGCCCTTCTGGATGCAGGAGAAAGGTGTGCATACAATTGCTGATCCCCTTGAAGGAGTCTGTGCAGTCATACCAGTAGCAAGAGCCTCACTGCCCTGCAGCTTCCTGAGCTCAGCTCTGGTCACATCACCACCCTCTGCACAGGAAAAAGACAAGAAAACCAGGGCTTGCAACTCCAGAAGTTAAGGACATAAAGTCAAAACAACTTTGCAAAATGGAATAAGCCCTGGATTCTCTTTCAGGCTCTTTCATCAAAGTGTTTTTGAACATGAGCAAGCTATTTTTCTTCTTTAGAACTCAATTCAAAACATCAGTTTGTGTAATGTTTCCCTGAAATCCTTTGCAGTACTTCTTATGATTCTCTGAAAACTTGTAGAACAAGTGGCTGTGAACTCTGGGTGAGTCCCAATCCGCACACAAAATGAGGCCAGAGTTCATGTGCAGGCTTCTGCTGAGGTTGGGGGTAGGAAGAATTTCAATGAGCAAAGAAAAGGGACAGAGGAATTCCAGAAAAGGGGAGCAACTTGGAAACAGTGAACACTGGCATGCAAGGACAAGCATGGGTCACTCGCATGGCAAGACCCTTCCTAGTGCTACTTACTCCAGGAAGCCTTCCAGATTTCCCATACTCACAATGTATCTACAACCTGAATCAATCCTTTATGATGACATCAGTGGTATTCATGTGTAGATACGAATTTGTAAGTACCTACAATGAGCTGTCTTTTAAATATATTCTGGCTCCATCACTAAAACTAAAAAAAGAATGTGTTACTAAAACCAATACAAGATGCAAAAAATCAGCTTCAAAGAAGTTACTGCAAATCCCTTTGCAACTGTTTCACTCTGTTTGCCCAAACCTTTTATTTTTATCCCATGGGGAGCTTCCCTAGGACAAGACATCCCTGCCTTTGTGTTCTCAGAATCTGGCACGCAGTTGAAGCTGATTATAAAAACACAAATCAAATGAGATGATACTGTACGCCCAGGCTGAGGTATAGATTGTAGCAGCCTAGAAAGGTGAAAATACAGAGCCAATGCTGTTGGTGCTCTCAGCCGCCTGAGCTACACCTATTGTGTTTATCTTGAGTGATTCCCAGGGTGCCCAGGGAAGAATTCTCCTGCCCACTCTCTCCTCCCACCCACCGGCTGTGCTTTCTCAATGCAGGCGTTTCCCAGCTGATAGAAACTGAGTTCATCTCTGGGAGTGAGGCTGGAGGCAGAAGTCAGCTTTGCAGTCCTGGACCCTGCAGGACCATGGGCTGTGAGCACACATGAGAGCAAAACAAATCCTAGTAGGAATCATAAAATGAACACTGAGCAGAGTTAAATGGCCAGACCAGGGTGCCTGTAAGATGAATTTGGTTGAGATTACAGAAAACCTTTGAGAGCCCATGTGCTTCTGCCAATGAATCTGGCTCCATTTCACCGGAATGAATTCCAGCTGGCCCTGGTTTGGAGGAGGCTAGGGACTGAGTTGGAGGAACATCCATTGTTTTGCAGGGGAAGCCTGGAAAATCTCTCCATCTTGTTGTTCATGGTATCCTTTCCCATAAGGTAGAAAGAATGGTACTGTCTTGACTTTGGCCCCAGAGACTAAGTAACAAAATAGGAATAGAATTACCATCATACCTATTCTACAGATTAGGAAACTAGAGATCAGAAATGTTGTTTACCAGAATCATGAGGTATCAAGGGGTCATTCCAAGTCACAGAGAGTAAATAGAGCACTAAATATGGGGAATTTTCTCATTAAAATATGCATATATATTATATATAATATCACATATATAACACATAGAGACATGTAGAGTATGCATGTTTATATAAACACACACGCGTGGTGCTATGTACTTTATATTATTACATTATTTAACATTCATAATTACCTTATGGCCTAAATTGCATCTCCATTACTAATCTAGGAAATTAAAGCTTAGATATGAAACCAGCTTCTCAGTTTCACCCATAATTAAAGCCAGAGCTGTGATTTTTAACCCAATTCTCTCTGACTTTAGACTTCGAGTGTCTGGGCTACATTATTTGATTCCTGCTAATAAAGAGTTAAAGTTCATAATGCACATATACAAAGAAAGTTTCCATTTTTCCTTTAGGAAAGAAACAGCTGGATGTTAGACTTCCAAAACTGTGCACTAAACAAAGCTTTTAATAAATATTTCAAGTGTCCAAAAACCCATATTCAAATAACTATGTCTCCTTCTAATCAAGGAAGAAGCATTGCACCCATTAACTTCAAAACACCTGTAAATTCCTGTGATTCTGCCCTCCCTTGTACTCTCATCTTCTACCAGACTACAATTTTATGATCAAAATCCCTTCTGTTTATCTGCTCTGACACTTTTCAACACAATGAACACACAGGGTCTGTGTAATTAAAGACACAGTCCCCAGGTGGCGCTGTTGGGTAGTGGCAAAACCTCTGGGGTGCCTTTGTGAACTGTCCATAAGACTTAGCGGGACAAGAGGTTTTTCCTGCGTGGCCCCTTTGGAAGTTCTCAGGAGAGTATTGTCACAGAGGAGCAAGGCTCTCCCTGCCTGTCCCTTATCTGTCCAGTGCAGTTTAACCGCTTGCTGCACACTGCCCTAAGATGAGGTGCTGCCACCCACCAGAGGCCACACCACAGATCCCTTCTGACCCTGGCTGCTGAACTTCCACACCCGGAACTAAATCAACCCCGCATTTTATTCAAGGAGACTGAGGCAGTGATGCAATGCTGTTATCCTCATGATATAGGTACAGAGACCAGAGTACCATGCAGATACTCAGTCCTTACTGATGACTTAAAATGATCTCAAGGTGCCCAGAAGAGAGGTAGGGAGATTGTTTTGCTTAATAGGATGGACCTGCCAAAACTAATTCTGAAATGGACCTGCTAGTGAGTAGGTCCAATGCAACATACTAGATGCTTGTAACCAAGTCCATCCCTACCATCAGCGCCACACCCTCATCAAGAGCACAGTCTTGCAGTACGATTTCACTGGATTTTGCTGGACACATCATCCCAATCATGCTGTGAGTTTACGGGCACTAATTATCTCAAGGAACATGCTCTTTCAGTGACTCACATTCTATGTACTACGAGGTGAAGGCATTTGAAAACTGAGCCTAATTAATTGTAATGCTGGATCCCAGAAGAGAATTCCCAGACAGCAGAGCACAGCTCCGTCGTTTCCCCATTTGACCATTCATTCACCCATCTCTGCTGTTTTTCTCCTCCTTCCTCCTCAAGTTTTTCCCATGCCTTTCACATTTCCTACCCTGCCTTTATTTACTTGTCAGTTATCTTTCTCCCTTACTCACTTCTCCTCTTTCTCTGTTATGTGTCTCTCCTCAGCACTGCCAGACAAAATGTCTTCGCTTGCAGATTAATTTTCCTGAAATATCTGTAACACTTATTTTCATTGTGTTCCTTCCTAAACACTTCAAAGAAGGTTCATAACTTCATCATAATGTTTCCTTATGATAGTTTATTTATGTTTAATTACTCAAGCAATACATCAATATAGTTTCCTTGTTTTAAAAAGTTGTAATTATAATCACCAGTATCATGATGGAGATTTATTGATGCCTTATGTCTACACATGTATACAGATGCTTTTAGAAAACACATTTCCTATGTGTGCATGTGGTGTGGTGGCTTAATGTATGTGGAATATTACCGTATGGATACTTATGTTACATATTTTTTTTTTTTGTCGGTACCAGGGTTCGAACTCATGACCACGCGCTTGCAAGGCAGGCACTTATGACACTGAGCTAAATCCCCAGCCCCTATGTTACATATTTTTAAATAATTCCGCATAGCACTTTTTAGGTCAAAAACATAGGTCTAGATTATTTTTGCAATTACTGCACTGTTTCACATTGGCGGTAAACCAAACTTCACTTATGAAGTAAAGATCACCACAGGTAGATATTTAAGCCACTTCTAATATGTTCCCTATTATTCTATAAATTATCTGACAATTAGTATTTTCTTCCATTCCTCTAGTAAAACTGTTGCATTTAACTCCAGAGTATATTCTGACAGATAGTATTGTGGAATCAATGGTAAAGACACTGCCTGATTTCCTTCTAAAGCAGCTGTACAAATGTAATGTCTTTTGGGGCTTCTTAATTTCTTTTACTTTTCTATTTCCATTTGCTTGCATTATTATTATAATTTGTCATTAAATTAACATATAGTAAAATTGAAGTTTTGTGTGCAGTTCTCTGATTTCTGGCAAATGCAGTATCATTACCCATCAAATTAAAGAATAGTTCTGGCTTCTCAAAATCTACCTTTGAAGTGGAACTTTCCTCCCATCTCTCAGCCCTAGCAGCACCATCCCTTCTGGTTCTGCATCTGCATAGTGTGGCCTTTCCCAGATGATTATGTAAATGGAATCAGAGTTTTTAGCCT
>PVJX010004594.1:0-93212 GCA_004027295.1 Dolichotis patagonum
TTTTTGGGATAGCTGACCATGTCCTCAAGTCTAGTGTAAGTAGACAAACTGGAACAGCACATAATCCATCCAAGCAGAGTGGTGAGAATAATGTAAATTTTAAATCTTGTTACCCCCATTAACAGTATCCTCTGCCTCCCTTTTTTAGACAATTTCTCCCCTTTCACTCCCACGGGATGCACTGCTTGTTTTGGGTCCCACGGCCTCCCTGAATAGAGCATCTCAATGGACCCTATCTCCTGATCTACTCTGCCTGTGTTTCTCTCTGTTAGTATTTTGAGGCCCTCTATACTCGAGATTACAGCCAATCTTCTCTGCCTTATTTCTGCTATTCTGTTTTCCTGCCATTGATTGTCTATTTTTCTGTTCCACTCCACTATCTGCCCCGTTCACTGAGGCCTCTCTGCCACTGTTCCTGAAATGCTCGTATTCTTGTTCTCTCTCCCTAGAATGTCCTTCAGTATTTTTTGTAGGGTTGGACGGGTGGTCACAAATTCTCCTAGTTCCCCTTTGTCATGGAAGCATCTTGCTTCTCCATTAATTTCTAGACAGAGTTTTGTGGGATACATCAATCTGAGCTGGAGATTGTTCTCCTTCAGCGCTTGAATTACTTTACTCCAAGCTCTTCTTGACCTGATGGTCTGTGTCGAGAAGTCTGCCGTGATTTTGAGGGGTTTTCCTTTATAGGTGATCTGTTTCTTTTCTCTGATGGCTTTTAATATTCTGTTCTTATATTGAATTTCTGGGGTCTTGATTATTATGTGTCTGGGTGTAGCTCTGTTTTGGTTGTAGGTGGCTGGAGTTCTGTATGCTTCATACATCTGCATATCATTTCTTTTTTCTGTGCTTGGGAAATTTTCCTTAATAATTTCTGTGAATAGCCTTTGTAATTCCTCTGTTTTGACTCCTGCTTCTTCATTCACATGCTTTATTCTTAAGTTATAGATCCTCTTGTCATCTTCCACTCTTTGTATCTTTACTGCCTGCTCCCTTGTTATTTTTAAGAGATCTTCCTTTTCATGGTCATACATTGCAAACCTGTGGGTAATTTTTGATAGTCTACCTTTGGTTTCTTTCAAGCAGTTTTTCCAGCTTTCTATGGAGTCTTTAGTTGCCTGATAATCTCTTTGAATCTGCTTCATGAATTCTAGGTTTTTTCTGTAATCTTCATTAAATTTTTCTCTCCTTTTGTGTTCCTCCATTCTTCTGTCTGTGTCTTCTTGAGAGGTGCCCAGGCTTTTTTTTATTAATCTACTTATCTCTTGTTTAATTTGAATTAATATTTCAGTTTTGGTCCCGCTTACGAGGTTCTGAAGGTATCTCTTTATGTCTGCTACCGCTGTGTTTGATGTTGCATGTTTGCTGCCCTCAATCTCTTTTGTATTTACCTCTCCTGGATCAATGTTCTCAGGGTTGGAGGTATACAGTGTAATTCCCAGACCCTTTTCTTGTTGGTTAAGGCTCCTCTAGTGGGCACAGGCTAGGAGCTTTTGCCTACTTCAATATGCTATCAGAGATTAGAATTCACGCATGGGCAGTGTGCGCTGGCTTCTCCCCTCTGGGCCAGTCAATCTTTGCAGGCCTTCACTGCATCAATGTGCACCGATTTCAGGGAATTAATTTGTAGCAATTCACTGGGTCCCGGCCAGCGGCGCAGCCTAGTCCAAGCAGATTCCACCAATCTGCTCGGTGAGGGGAGCAACCAACTGAAGCTACTTCCTTATGGAGTTAGGGCTGTCCTGCCCAAATCTAATATGTCGTCCAGTCGGTTGCCCCTTTCCCGTGGGAGGGTCTTATTCCCATCACTCACCGCGTGTTGATGCTGGTCCCCAAAAACTGTTGGGTTCCCTGACCTCTGACTTCTTTGCGGCTGCGGTGCAAATTCACGGTGCCTCTGGGTGGGTCGAGTGCAGGGCCAGGTCTGGGCGAGCCGCACACAGTGCTGTTCAGCTCCGAGCTCCGGCGGCTCAAGCCAGTTGCATTGGTGCCGTTGGGTCGCTCATGTCAATCTCGGGCAGGAATTCAGGTGGCTCGAGGAGGGCGCTGTGCTTGCTGATCTTAGCTTCTCTGATGGAAGCCGCAGGACCTCATATTTGAGTGGTTTTTTGCACTTTAGTTTCTTCGTGGGTTGTGAGAGTCCATCTCTCTCTGTTTAGGTCTCTCCAGGATGTTTTGTTCTGGCATTTGAGCTGTCTCTCTCAGAGAGGGTCCCTCTCCTGCTACCTCCTGGTCCTCTATCTTTGGACTTCTCCAAAAACCTAAGCTTTGCTGCTCGCTGTTATTCCATAGGGAAATGGGAGTGGAACTATTTTTAACTCAAGGATTCAATGCGAGTGAATAGTTGCCCGCACTGCATTAAACTGAAACTTCTTAGTAAATTTTAACATTAAAAACTAGAGTGAAGTGCATTTTTAACAAACAACTAAGGACCTGAAACATGAAAATCTGTTTGCCAAGCACCAGATAAGAATGAGTGGAGTCTTTTGGGTCACTGATCAGGCTGAGGAGAAAAAATCAGATGCTGTTCTAGCCTGAGAACTGACCACAAGGGATGTCATCCTGAGTGCTCCCTAAAGTAACCCATTCTAGAAAATCTAAATAGAAACCTTTGTTATTTGGATCTATAAGCACAGAGATGGTTTAATAGAGAAATGTCAGGCATAGTCAGCCCAAATTTAATCAGTGACTGTTCATACTCAACTGTTTCCCATCTGGAGGGGGAGGGGATGGAGCTATTGAGACAGCTCCTTTTGGTGCCTTGATTCTGTAATATTGTCCCTTCTTTCAACCTTTTCCCATCTCCCGGGGCATCTTTCTAGACTTCTGAAGCTCAGTTCTGGCCTGTAAAATGGGGACAGGAATGGCTCTTCCTTAGAGAATTTTTAAAGAATCTACTGGGTTAATACTTTTAACTGCTAAAGACAGTGCCTCGTACATATTTACTTTTCTTCTTATAGTTGATTATTTGAGGGAGCAATGCAGAGAAGACAGGACTTTCTCTTAGGTATGTTTATATTCCAATGTTCTTCTTCCATTGGATCTGAAACTGGCATAAATATTCTTTCAATTAATGGAGAAAAACAAAAATGCACTGCACTCTAGTTTTTAATGTTAAAATTAAAGGGCTAAGCAAGGTTTCAGGACCTGAAAGGAGATACATTAATGAAGTTCTTGTGAATGTAAGCTGAGAAAGCCAAAGATGAAGAAGAAATCTTGAGTTTTTCAATGTTGAAGAATGCTTAATGCAGAGATTGTAGGTTTCAGTACAGACTCTTCTGTCTGTTTTGGTGGGATGGGAAAAATGGAGACAGATGGGGAGGAATTTGCTAGGCGTCTCCTCTTCCAGGGCCCTTCTCGGGTGCATGAACTTCACATTCAGAATGTTCACCATTCAAGGGTAAGATCCAGCCTTAGTGACTCTGCAGGCTTAATCTCTTACCTTTGCCTCTCCACCAAAACAAGGTGATGTTTGTTTTGGGGATTGCTTAGCATCCTGGAGAAGGGAATACTTTTTTTTTTTTTTTTTTTTTTTGGTACTGGGATTGAACTCATGACCTTATGCCTGCCAGGCAAGTACTTATGCCACTGAGCTAAATCCCCAGCCCCTGAGAAGGGAATACTTAACTGGCTTGAAAGAATAAATTGCTGGACCTTGCTAGGAGAAACAAGGCAGAGTGGATCATGACCAAGGACCAGAGCTTTTAGGTCTCATGTTGGCCATCTGTTGAGATAGGACAGGCAAAGTTCCACCAACGCTTTTCTACAGATGCTCCCCGAGGACTTGGTCTGCAATCCATGCATGTGCATCTCTGGAGAATGGCAATTAATCCAGGGGATTTATGACTGCAGAGGTAGAATCCCCATGGATTTCTGAATCACACTGATAGCCGTGAACTAGAAAAAACAGTGCTGAAATTTCACTGCGAAAGTCCTTACCCAATGCTTGGCTTTCTTCTCTGCCCTAGCCTGGGATGTTCAACTACTGAAATACTCCAGAATGCTCAAGATGAATTATCCTTTTCTTTCATTTACACTAACCAAATCTGGCTCTGAAACAAGATTAACTAACACAGCTTTGGCCAAATGAAACGGTCTATGCTCCTGAAACAAAGATAAACACATTTAGTCGCTTTTTAGAAAGCACTTGCGTGATCACTGTCTGAAGCAGTATAATTATGTCATTCTAAGAGCTCCTAACAGATACTAATAACATACGGAAAGAGCTCATTTATTTAAACAATTAATAATATTTCCATTGAAATAAGTGCTTAATGACTCTGACAGCCCGCTGGTTTGGAAGGTGATGAGGATCCTGCCCATTGTCCATTCTCTGGAAGACGTATGCTTTTAAGAAATTATTTTTTGTTGGATGCAGAGGTACAGCCAATTGTCCCAGCACTGAGAGTGGCAGAGGAAGGAAGACCACAAATCTGAGTCCTTCCTAGGCAAACCAAGTGACACTTTGGCACAAAGTAAAATGAGCTGGACTGGGTATGTAGCTCAGCAGTGCAGAGCCAGAGTTTGGGCCCCAGTAGCACCGAAAATAAAAAACCAATCTCTCAAAAACCTCTAATTTTAAAACTATGTATCAATATGAAAATAGTTTATATGTTTACATTTTAAAGTTGATTAAAAATTAATGCATGTCTGCTCATGAATGCAGTTTTATAAGCAGTCATAACCTATGTTTCAATGCTTATCAATTAGTCCATAATGAAGAGACATTAAAGAGTGTTTCCACCTCTGCTCCTTCCCTACCTTCTCATTCACACTTCCTAGAAGAACACAGCAGTGTCTCCTAAAGCCTGGACACTGCACAAAACATCTCATCTGCAGAAATCTCACCTGACTCACAGTACTTCTATCTGGTGGGACTTTTTAACACCCACTGACTCCTCTGTGTCTCATGGTTATCTGACTACGCAGCTTTCGCTCACTTCCAAACATGCACTCTGTTAGGATTCAAAAGAATGTGAGATGGGGAGATATAGATATATAGATATACCTGAAAAGCACATTGCTGGGTAAAGTGCTGGAAGTACCAGACTTTTCAGATACGATTTGTTCAGAACAAAGCACTTTCGGGCTGGCACACTGTATGTCTAGCCCCATGCTGGCTCCCTAGGATTCTTGTCAACATATTAAATGGATCAGAAAGACTTAGAGACCCAAGTAAACTCAGATTATCAGAAATAAAGGCGGAAGTCAAACAGTGTTAAAATCAGATTGTTAAGGCTTTGGGTTCTCTGTCTCAATTTTCATGTCAGATAATATAAAAAAGGCAAAGACCTAGATCAACTGTGATGCTGAGGAAGTTACTCTGTGGGTCTGGATACACCAGGCTGTCCCATTCTCTGGAATATGGCCTTACTGGTCATAGTTAACGCAGTTTTGATTTCACCCTGCAACGCTCTCCTTTCCTCCCTACTAGTGTATTCCAAGTGCTTTCAGGACAGAGCTAGAGTACTCTGCTTTTCAATAGCCACACCTTGTCCTGTCTATCCACAGGTATCTTTAGGACACACATAGGATGATAAGGAGAGCTCACACCCACCTAGCCCCTCAGCTAGATAAATATGCTGCAGAAATCAACAAGAAGGACAGATAGCAAAGCTGCATGACCTTCATGAGTAGTTAGGTCAAGGAGACATCATCATCTAGACAGATGAAAGGAGGAGCTGACTGATACACCGCTCTCTTTGATTAACCTTCTCTTGAGAATCTGATCATTTAAAAGGAACCTGGAGGTAGTTATTTGGGAAATATGTGCCTGTCATCACAGCTGTTGGTTGAGAGTGACCAAAAGAATTGCAAGCATGTCTTAATTTAATGGAAACCAATCTTTACATGAGCTTGACATGAGACCAGGTGGTCAACCTTCTTTCCTAGACCATTCTAGGGTTTGATGCTGTGTCTGCCAGTGACATTCTTCCTTTCTCCATGTCAGTATCCTGGAATGCCTGGAAGTAGATGGTCCCAGCTCATATCCATCTAAATTGTGTTTTATCATGAGAATTTCACATACCAAACATATGAGCACCATCTCTAATTCCTCTTTGCTGCAAACAACATTTTACTGAATGCTGCATTATGCAGTTAAGAATGTTCATAAATGTTTATGCCCACCCGACCTCTAGAGCTCCTGCTCCTGCTCCTTCCCTTCCTAATGTTCTCTCTCCAATGTTCCAGGTATTGTCCTAGAATAAAATAGTCTTCTCCTAGATCAGCTCCCTCTTGACAATCTCTATTCTTTTTTGTTCCATGATTGTCTTCCTAAAGCATCATTGTGAACAGATCACATTTATGTTGTACTACACATTTATGAATTCTTGACCAACAGAGGGTTCAAGCCACTCCACAGTCCTATCTAAATCTACCCACTGGTAGACACTAAAGCATCTTCTTTCTTTCTTTTTTTAACTGAGTGCCAGTTACACTGGCTCCATTGCTGTTCCATAAACAGGAAAACCACACTCTCATCTCACAATCTTTGTGCTTTCTCTTTCTTGTACTGAGGACATGCTTATCCTCAGAAATCTCACTTCCTTGAGATTTTTCCCTAAAGGCTACCTCTTCAAACCTCCAAATCAACATGAAACATCCTTGTCATTTCCTGTCTCAGTTTCTAACAGTCCTTGTTAGTACTTGGTAGCCCATCCTGGAGCTGTTTTCTTGTGTGTTTATTGCCCGTTCCCCCTGGTAGCTACATAAAGTCTGGATTCGTGCTTGTTTTACTCATTTTGTACATTGAATGTCTGGCATACTTTGTAAAGATTTGTGGAATTAACTCTACAAATAAGACAACATGCTCAGTGCAGAGAGACATAAAAAAGAACAAGACATTGATGTCCACGTGTAAGAAACCCTTTTACAGATGGCTCTCAACTGGTTAATTATCAACATCCCTTCCCCAGCTCGTCATCCTATTTTGTGGAATCCATCAGCCAACATACCATCCTGTTCTTCATCACAATACTTATCAAAGCGGGTAATATTTCCTAGTTTCTCATTCATTCTTTATACTATAAATCCTTGACAAAGCAAGAGACAACATTGTATTTGACTTTGTGCCTTTAGGACTCAGAGGCTTTGGCATGATGCTCAAATCATACTGCATGAATGAGGGAATACATAAAGTTCTGCAGGAAAACCCAGCAAGGACAGACCTCCTCTGAGGATAATACTTGATCTCTTGTACAATGAGGAACAGCTGACCATTTTTGAAGGCTAAAGCCTTAAGAAGCAATCTCCATCATAGAACACTAGCCAGGCCCCTGAGTGAGAGGGATTCTCTGTAGCCTTGTAGCAGTGAAGGATGTAATCATCTAACACTTTATCTTCTCTCTGGCATTATTGTGAAATAACACACAAATTTAGACAACAGGAGTTTATACAGTGAGCACACATTACCCAATCTCCAATTTATCAAACCGTTATGCTTTCTTTGCCTCAGATTGCTTCTGAAAAGCTTAAAGGTCAAAAATACAAGTGTTCAACTACTAAAGTCTAAAATTCTGTCATATTAATTCAGGTAAATGTTTCGCTACAAAATTAGTACTCCTTCCTATCAAATGTCTAACTGTATGCAATCTGATAATCAATGACCTATTGAGTTTTTGTTAGTCCTTGTGATTTCAATTCCAGCATTTGATTTCTAAGGTTGGATAGTAAGGGATTTGTGGAGTTGACTTTTAATAGATGTTGGCTGCAAATAGTGACTTTCCAAGAAGGAGCAGTTGACACACATCCTGTATCTCAGCTGGAGCTGCATAAATCATGTCAGTTACATTTGTAAGATAGTAGAGCAGTCTTCTTTGGAATAAATTCTGCTCTCCAGTCCCCAGGCTGCTGCCTGCTGATGCACACCATCAGGAAGACACATGTTCCCACTTGTTTCTGTGGTGGTGATGGGTTATGTCAAGCTCTCCTGGCCTGTGTCCCTTGGAACTGACAGCATTTATTTGTTAAACAGACAGCTGGAACTGGAAGCCATGCCAGTAGGCAGCTGTGAGAGATGCCATGGAGTCTATGCCACGTGGCATCAACCCACTGGGGAAGGTGCACAGAAGGGCTCGACGAGTGACCGGACTTTCCAAGCTCGCCCAGGAATGGTGTGGAAGAATCACAGAAAATCGCCATGTTAGAAATGGCTGGTCCCAATTACCCTCAGTTAATGATTTTCCTCTACTTAAGGTAAAACCAAGGTAAATAATCATAGGATTGTGGAATATTAGCAACTGTGCAGTCCATTTTTTTGGTTTTACAGAGGAAGGAAATGAGATCCAAGGAGAACAACAAAGTCTCAAAGTTTCAGAACATATTAGGAACTGAACCTTGTTACCTGGCATCCAGTTTTCCTGTCTACTTAATGAAAAGACTGGATTTAAGAAAAGCCCATCTACACTCCAAATTGTGTTCATTTTTCCTTCAGGAAGATGTGCAGATAAATTACTATGATGCAGCATAAAATTTCTGCACGAGACAGTGACCTTCCTCCTGAGCCTGGGATACACTTAGCAACACAAGTGCTTGTTGATGATGCTATGCAGCATTCAAGCCGGTAGGACCCTCAGAGCCTCACTTCACTTGGCTGAACACCAGACTTAAAGATGCAAGCTCTGTACCCAGCCCAGACTTTCAGAGTCCAAATTTCTAGGGTTTGAAAACCAATCTTCTAGAATAGATACTATAGATTTATACTTTCAGGTCTAACTTGGCTCTTTATAAGCTTTACTTGTTTTTCTCTGCGCTAATGTATTTTTTCCATGCAGGGATTGCAACTCAATATATTATCATTTCATCCAGTGTGTCAAGAGAATCCAAAGTTTCTGTTTTACAATTCCAGGGCAGCAGCTAGGGCGTAGCTTCCCTGTATGCAGCGTAAGCTCTGCAGTTCAAAGTCCTCACCCCTCCTATGTCCTTCTTTACATTGCTAGCCTGGTGCCCACCTGTACTTGGCTTTGTGACCTTTGCTCAAGCCTATGCCGGATGTATTTGTTAGGCAAGAGACACCCCTTGCAGGTTGAGCCACTTTTTTCCTTCTTTCACACCTGTCAGATCACCCAACAGAAAGATAACTACAGCTGCACCACATACAAGTATAATCATTAAAGAAAAGAATATTTTAAAGTGTGTAGGGAGGTGTTAGATTGAGCAAAGAAAAAAAGAACTTAAAGAGTTAGGACCTAGATTCAAATTCTGACTCCATTCCTCAACATCTTTGCAAGTATGAACTATTCCCATAAGTGCCTTTTGACTTAGTTTTCTCAGATCTAAATGAAAATAAGACACACTTCTTCTTTTAGTACTGCTGGGAGAGACAGAATCCAAAAAGCACATCAGATGGTAAAAGGCCTATGTTAAGAAACCCATGAATGGTCACTGTGGAGAGCAGGCAGGCAGATAAACACAGCTTTCTTGGAAGCCTGGATGAGAAGCATCGTTTACTTAACCTTGTGAAGTCTGTGAGTCTGTCAGGTCTTGAGACCTCCATGCAGAAACAAACTGCAGAGTCTGCAAGTGGGTAAACATTTGTGTTCTGTGAACTACACTCGCCTTCTACAGCATCCAAACTGCCACCCTAAACAGATGCTGGGGGTGGGGGAGGGAGAGAGCCATGGGCAAAAATAGCAAGGAGCTGGGTGCATGGAATAGAACTGATGCCCTCCATCCTGATTTAACTTCAGAGAGACATAAATAAGAGAAGATGTGGGCTAACGCACACGCCATTAATTGGCGAGTGTATAACTGGGTTGGATAACTGAGTGTGTGTGGGGTTTCCAAGTTTCCCTCACGCTCTCAGAGATTTCTTTGGCCCACCCAACCCTTCATGCAAGTGTTCTTTGCATTACAAGCAGAGTGTGGCAGGAAGACGCAGAGTGGCTTTCTTGCTGAACTGGCTCATTTCCATCCCCTGTCAGATAGTTGTATATCAGGCTGTCATGCAGCCTTTTATGTTTTTCAAAATGTCACATGGCTCAGGGTCACCATCATCATGGGATAAAATGGATTTCAACAAACCAAGTACACTGAGGCTTCCAGATTACCAGTGCAGAGGGACAGCCAGGTTCTTGGAGGGAATCTCATTATGTGCACTACTTGACGCACTCACACATAGGCAGCGCCATCCTGGCTCTGGCCTGCGAGCCTTTCTCACTGCAAATCACTCCAGACCCCATAATGTAAAGTATTTAAAGAGAACTGCTTCAGCTGCTAGGATTTTCCTTAAAGAAGAGCGATTGCAGGCTGCGTCTCAGTGGCTCACCGTGATCACAGCAAGCATATCAACGACAGGATGAATTCTTTACGGCCTGCGAAGGAAAAATGAGTTCTGTTCTGATTCTCCAGCCATCACTAAGATAACATGTGAACAGAGATGATAGCCTGTATCTTACATTTGTCCCCCAATAACTAAGACTGAGTAAAATTAGGCCTTTTCTATGCACAGTGTAACTGGTGATGCGAATAAGAAATCAGGTGCCCGCTCTGGTACTCTCCTGCTTATCCCTCAGCACTGTGCCCACCCCCAGGCAAGAAGGAAGGTGGCAGGCAGGCCGGCAGGCAGGCCTCTCAATTCTTCAGACTTGCTCAGCCTCTTTTCTGGCTTTCTCCAGGGGGAGCACTGAAGCCCCAGGATCTCTGCAAAGCTGGATTCATCCACCCAGAGAGCTCTTCCCTGATCATCAAATCAAAATCAGCGCTCCTGGAGTCCTAATTTAGATAGCACTGTGGTCCCACCGCAGACTGGAACCAAGTATCTGGGTTCGAATTCAGACCCTACTGCTGGTGACCTTGGGGGATTTATGGATCCTTTGTGCCTCAGTTTCCTGAGTATACCTGAGATTAATGCTCTGTGCATTAAAGGCATTGGCCCTAAAAAGGGAGCCTGTTGTAAATCAACGCCTAGATGCCCAATGCCCCCTGCAGCTTCACTGAAAATACTGTGGGTCCTGACTGTTTATCTTCCCCCACCAGCATTCAAGGGAGCAGAGATGGGGACCTTGTAAATTCTGGCACAGTTTTTATCACCAGCTTCCTAGCATCAAGAGCAATGCTTGATGTGTAACAGATTCTGAGTGTTTGTCAATTGAATGAATAATGTTCAAGTAGAAGACAGAAGATAGCAACTTCTTTCTACCTCACATTTATGAAAAAGTCTATCTCCCTGTGTCCTATTACCTATCTTTTATTTTTCTCTTTAAATTATCAGATTTCTTATATAACAGAGGTCACGCAATGCTTAACTTTTTATGTCTAAGTTATTTCACTTAACATTAAGATGTGTCATACACATGAATGTAATCATGATGTACTGCAAACAAGTGCCAATAAACAAATGTTAAATACAGCAGCTTCTATGAAACTGGCATTAACCAACTAAACGAAACAGTCAGGTAGAGAATCAGGGATATGACAACAACAAATACGAATAAGAGTAGCCCCCAATCTTTGCAGTATGTAGTTCCACAGAAGGTGTATAATCTATGAGGGATCAGGTTTAGTTTTGTTACCGTTTTCTTTTTTTGTTAGGGGGCAGTAGTCTGGAAAACTTTCATGACAGCATACAACTATCAGATTAGTCCATTCAACAAATACTAAGTATTTATAATGGGCTAAACACTGACCAAGGCCCTGGGTATTAAGGAATGAACCAGGGCTGGCCACTGCCCTTAGGGTACCTGGTTTCTGACCAAGTAGACCAACAGCTAAACAGACATCACAAGACAGTCCCCTTCCGTCTGAACCCCCACCACCCAGAAACTTGGAGACCAATGAAAAGAGACTAACACATTCTTGCGAAGGATTTTTACAGGAGGGGCTATCCAGGCTCAACCTTTAACAAGCAGATAAAGGGGAAAGGGTGGGGGATGGGACTCCAGGTGAGGCTGCAGAGGTGGTGGGGGAAGAGGAGCTCTGTGGCCTGCAGCTGTTTGACTTGTCAAGCACAGAATGCCTGTGTGCCCCAGCATGCACGCGCTCCTGGGAGTGAGAAGGGGCAAATTCTTTAGAGGCCCTAAATATTAAAAAGACCACGCAGGCCCACATGGGATTCAAAATAAAAACCTCATTAGCAAAACTTACATTAAGCCGACATGGAAATAGGCAGACTTCCACAACAGGACACAAAACACACAGGAGCTGCTAGGTTCATTTAAGTCTGTAACTTTGAGCTTTATATGGAGCAAACTGTAGACTAGGGATTTGATAAGGGAAGAATGGCTGCAGCTGCACTCTGGGGAGTGAATTTAGATGACAAAATGGAAGCTCAGAAGCCTATCAGTAACTATTGGGAGGGTTTCTCAAAATGAAACCTGTGATGAAAACCAAGGAATGATAGTAAAGATGGAGTAAACACGTTGAAGAACTGAGAGACAGATCTACAAGGGTTTACTAGCAACAGAAGAGAATCTGAGGAAAGTATTCAGACCTCTTTTAGAGGCAATGGTGCAGTTCACAGAAGCAATGTTCAGTCTTATAGCAAGGGGACACTCAGTCCTGTTAGTTCTCTATAGACAGCTCTCCGCCCTATCAAGTCTGCAGTCTGCCCTGTCCCATCCAATAGCCACTGCCCAAACTGAGTGTCTTAGTTACTTTTCTAGTTATCAAGACAAAATACCTGATACTCAAAGTCAAGGGAGGAAAGGTTTACGTAGCTCACAGTTTGTACAGGTTTTAGTCTGTAATCAGCTGGTTCCAAGGCAGGGTGGCAGGGCAGAGGGGCATCATAGAGGAAAAACAGTTCATGGCAGGCAGAAGGTAACAGAGTAGTGAAGTCCCAAGCAGCAAGCAACTTCAGCATCCATCTGTCCCTTATATTCTATTCACATTAGTCACCTTGATGGCTGGTAGCACTCACACTCAGGTTGGGGCATTGCACCATGTATTAATACCAGCATCACATCCTGAATCCCAGTACCATGGACTCTAGACCCAGCCACCTCCCTGAAGCTCTACCTAGGACTACACGAGGCTTTGGAGGATCATTTAGATATAAACTGTAAATTGGTAATTTAAATCTAATTCATTAAAATGAAATAAAATTAAAGGCTCACTGCTTTGCTCACATCAGTCCCACTTCAAGGAACCAGTAGTCCCACGTAGAGTATGTAGACAGTTCTGCTGGACGGTGCTACATCAATGAGTCACCAACTATGTTAGAATACATGTCATGCACCACACCACTGTCTTTCTCTCCAGCCAATAAAGAGTCCAATGACTCAACATATTTATATTTTCTCTTCCTTTTTAATCTAAAAGATATCAAGCCACTTCTGGAAACTGGAATCTCTCTCCATATGCAAGTGGAAATTAGATGCATGAATGTTTTAGAAGAAAATGTGTTAGCTTTAGAAACCAAGTCCTAATGATTTCCCAGTGTTGTAGAAGATGAAAAGAGGCTGGTGACAAATAAGCTGGAACCTAGTAATGGCAACAACAAGTGATTTTCTGGGTGCTCCTGACAGCACTACCAGTCAGGGGTAGCACTCCACCCATCTCCTTTCATAACTGTGAAGAGGTTTATGAACAAACTCTAGCATCTTCGGATTAGAAATAATGAGATTATGTAAAAACAGTAACAAAAACAACAACTGTATTTGGTTTCAAATGAAATGGAAAAAAAAGGCACTACTTTCCCTATAGAAGGTCAGGCAAGGGGACTCTGGAATTCGTTTCAGATCAACAAATATTTTAGTTTCTGGGTTTGTGAAGAGTTTCACGAAAGAAGCCATCCACACCCCTGGAAGTTGTTTGGCAAATTAGAGATGCCCTGACTTTGAAAAATGTAACACAATTGCCATTAACCAAACACACCCCCCCCCGCAAAAAAAAAAAAAAAAAAAAAAAAAACCAGAAGCAGCAGCAGCTTCCTAAACTGAGGCTTAGAGTCAGCATCATGACAGCAGGCTGAATAAACGAGCGCCTCTGTCCTGCTGGAATTTATATCCTGGAAGGTAGGTAGATGCCTGTGCAGAAGTGTCATGTGCTAAAATTACATCCTTGTGGTACAGTAATAATATAGTGTTTCATTTCCTAGTAAGTCTAATTAGTATTACTTTGGAAGGTACAAATACAGGTATCAAATCCTTTGCTTTGATGAATGGGCCGGCAGAGGAGATATTTAGATAGTACAGAGCTCATAGTATCTAAAAGAGCAGGTACTGTAATTGCTAAAACAACAACAGTAACAACAACAACAAAAAACAAAAAAACCACAGACTCTGAATCAGTCGGTACCAACAAGGGGATAATGCGCCTATCACAATTTTGCCAAAAGTCCACCACATTTTGGTAGATCTTATCGCAAGTGCTTAAACCCTAAGAGCTCCCAGTGATCATCCAGCCTCCATGGAGGTGCAAATGGATGTCCCTGAAGGATGTAATTTGCTCAAGGTCGTGGAGTAGCCACACACACCTGGAACCTAACACGCTACCCTTCTGTTCAGTGCAGTGCAGTCTTCACTGTGGGGCAGGCCTGACACCAAGTTCTAAGAATGGAAGGCTGCCTGGGGAACGCGCTCAGCTCAAACAGGAGCAGGCAGGCTCCGGCCATCGAGGCAAGGCTGCATACACCGACAGTATCACAGTTCAGTGGTCAGTGTTCTCAACCCTGAGTGGGCTGCGAAACAGCTTTTATGGGCTGAATGTTTACAGGGCCCCCTCAAAATGCCAAAATGTCCCTTGAAAATGTTGAAACCTCATTACCTGGTTTATGCAGTGGTCTTAGGAGATTCGGCCTTTGGGGAGGCAGCCAGGTCATAAAGGCACAAGAATGGGTTCAGTGCCCTTAAAACAAGCAGCCCTAAGAAGCTGCCCTTCTTGAAGTCACCGCAAGAAGCTAGCAGCCTGCAAGCCAGAAAAAGCTGCTCTCCATAAGCTGACCATGCCAGCACCTTTATCTTTTGGCTTTCAGCCACCAGAACTGTGAGAAATGAAGTTCTGCTGTTGATAAATCAATCCCTAAGTTTATAGTATTTTCTTAGAGCACCCCCACAGACTAAAGAGTACCAGCCTCCAAAACATCTTCACAGGCCAGGCCCATTATAGTCCAGTGGCCTCCGGGGGAACACTGCTCCAGACCCAATGTTTTACCAAATATCCTCCATCTAATATAAGGTGAGCCTGCAGATCACATCAAACCAGTAGGATTCGTTTACCCTTTGCTGGTCTGCACCATTCCCTACTGGTCCTGACTCGGGCCCACCAAGGAGCCTGCTGGGAATACTGCTTCAGAGACCTTTGATTCAAGTTAACAGGCTTTCACATGAGTCATGAAGACACTGTTGCTTTTCAAGACCATCAACTTCATTACACAGATTTATCCACTGGAATCCATTAGACTTGCTACCTCTGAACATTAAAATACATCCTCAGCTGTCATTTGATTGGGTGAGAATGGGGATTTGAAGGTCCTACTTTCAAATAATTATTCACTTAGTAAAATAGAATTCTGTACATGGCAATGTGAGTGAGCATTTATAGAATATTTGTTGCTTTGTGCCTGGAAAGCAACTGAAAATCGTTGATTACATAAGGAGAAAGACCCAGGTTTAAATCCTGGACACTAGCTAAATGACACTTCCAAGGGCATTAAACCTAAGTCTCAGTATTCTTATCTAAAAGAAGAAAAAAATGTAGGAAAGCTTTATTTGGGGGTGCAAGAATAGATATGTTCCAAGGACCTACCACATACAAAATATTAGCCATTGGCATTATTAGAAAAGAATGGTTTGGGAGAAAGTTTTGGGAAAGAGAAAACAAAACTTAGATGTTATAAATGAGTGTCAAAGGGAATTGATCAGTATTTTAAAAATATCTTAAGAAGAAAGGAAGGGGAACAGACCTATTAGAGAATTACCATTCCCTCTCAAAATGCGGTTTTTCAAGGGAATTTTCTGAGAGAAATTCTAGCACAAAAAAGCAGGAAATTCTTAGACTTTTAGAATTCTAGGGTGTGCAAATAAAAATAGAATCAGCATTTTAATTCTTCTTAAATCAGTCATTACAAAACTAAAGCTACCATCTTCTATCGACATTATTTTATAAACAGGACTAGGAAATGTATCACAGAAGTTAAGGAAGAATAGTTCTACACACACACAAATATGCTGTGTGTACACATACGTGTATATCCACACATACACTGAAGAAAGAAGTGTATGTGTTCACTTCTTATTGTCCACCGAGCAGCACTGATTCTTCAGGTGTGGGTGGTCCTTTAGCATGTGTGCTTTTCTAAGCTCTCCAGGGGAACCCAGCTTCCTCACACCATGGCAAGCAGCAAAGTTCTAAGACAACGTGATCCTCTATGTATCTGTTGCTAACCCATGCTCCTTGTGCACCTATCTGGGCTCCCAAGACACAGAAAATCACACACATATGACAGTGGTGGCCATGGAGGGTATGAATAATCCTCCCTGGTTAGCAGAGCTTCAGAATTATCTTATTATCTCACATGAGTAGATCTGAGGTGGGCACAGAGGATGTCTCTGCATCAGTAGAGATCTAAGGTGAACTGGGGAAGTTGACCTTCCAGAAACCAAAGGCCACGCCTAGCCTAGGACTTCTTTCTGAACCAATCAGCAGTTTGCATATGTACTTCGAGCCTGGTAAGAAAGGTGAGGAGATGGGGTGTCTGTGGAGAAGGCCACAGCTCGCTGACAGTCCAGTACCACCCAGGAGTCTGGCTCCTGCAGCCTCCCAAGGACACTGCTCCTTGGCTGCTCACTCGATGTGGCTCCATCACTCTGGTTTCCTTGATTCGGGTACTTCCTCCTATCTGTGTGAGGCACTTCACCCGGCTAAGGGGGTCTCTCGCCACCTCTCAGCTCAGTGCTCAGCGCTGCCTCCACACAAGCCCTCGGCCCTGCGCACCTTTCCTCTGGAGCACTTTCCACAGCCGTAACTGTGCATCTCTCCGACTCCCTACCGCAACACCCAGTCTGATGAGGTGTGAAGCCATGAACTCCAGAAAGGTAAGCTATCTGCCACACCCACCAAAAGCCTGACACTGAGAAGGGTTTAAAAACACCATAGCGAAGGAATGGAATGGACAGCGACAACAGGACTTTGTAGATCCGTGAACTGAAAAAGCCTCTTGGTAGTTTTAGACCTACTGTAGAGAAAAGTGACATATCTGATAACTGTTATTACTACTACGGTACCACTACAAGTAACACTACCATTGCAGTAGTATTACTGGTACTTCATGTTTAGAAAGCATTTACTGTGATGAGCTGGGCCTGGTGCCAAGCTGCTTAACCTTAGTTTTCATAACAAGACTATAAGCATAAAGGAAATACCATTAATATTTTATAGATGAGGAAACCATGCCTCCAAAGAACTCAAAGATCATGCCCAAGGCCACCCAGCTAGTACTACAAAGGCAGAATTTTCACTAGCCATTGACTATCAACTTGTAGCTCTGAACCACAATAATCTATAATTCTCTGCCACCTTAGAGCTCAACTTTTACCTAGAATTAAAGTATGTCTAAGCTCTAGGCATTCCATTTGGGTCACTAAAGCTATTGCCACTTGACAGGGAAGGAAGCCAAGAGGTTAATCAACTTATTATGCTCATTGTAAAGGGAAATTTGAAATATCAGCAGAAAAAAATATCAGTATGGCTTCAAACTGCTGTAAATTAAAAACAGGTCACAGCATTTCTACAAAAATATGGCTATACTTCAGCATCAAGTCATTAAAAAAAAATAACCATTTCCAGACACCATATGGGTTATGAACCAGTTTCAAATGATTTGTATAAATTCTGAAGGAAGCTGTTACCAAGGTTGAAAAATCATTTGAGACCAAAACCACAAGAAATTTTTAAAGGTAAAAACCTTAATTGAAAAACAAATGCTGAAGGTAGAACAATAGGTCAGGAGCAAACCTACAAAGAGTAAGTTCTAAATTCTAGCACACAGGGGAAATCAGGATTCCAAGGACGCATATGAGAAATGTGAATTGGTTTATTTTGTAAACCAAAATCAGAGACCAGGTGGACCCCGACAATATTGTTTTCAGAGGGTTTCCCGGCCGGTTCACTAAGCCTGTGCCAATCTGCCTTGCTTTTTAAGATACTTGTATGGTTCCAAATGTAACATTATTTCCACATAGGGAGTAACAGATAAGCATAGTTTTAGAACCTTGATTTAGACACGGGAAAGGAGAAAAATCAACTGTGGAAAGAGAGATCCTTGTGTGTTTATTTACTCTTCTACAAGTGAAATATATAGAAAAAGGGGAGTACTTACTTTTTTTAATTTTCCTACACAGACAGGATATGAGACTTTCCAAAATACAAGTGTACCTCATTAACTATTCCTCTGCATTTGTTTGCATCTTTATAAGCACCCCACAGATATACATTCAAACCAATGATTAACTCTATTCTAAAGAGAATTTTCTCCTTTTGTTTTTTCTTCTAAGACTGGAATCTGCCTAGACTGGGCTTGAACTTGAGATCTGATCCTCCTGCCTCAGTTTCTCAGTACTGAGTTTATAGGCATGGACCACCAAGCCCATCCAACTGCGCTCCTTTTTCACAAGTTTAATGGATCCCCCCTGACTAGATATGTAGTCCTTAGACATGGGGAGCAGCGGAAGCTGGAGAGGGATCACACATGCAGGACTGGAGCGAGGCCAGCCCTGAGGACCCGAGGAGTGAGAGGCAAGCTAGTTCTTAGTTAGACTTTCACCTGACAGCCACCTGCCAAGGGCATCAATGGACGCGTGGCAGTCACTGAGCAGTTCTTCTCTCCACCAAGAAAGTGACATTCACCTGATCTCAGCTTTCTGCATTTTCACTCTTGCCTTCATTTCTTCCTCCCCCTGGGAGTTTCCCGAGAGTGCCGTGCTAGACGTGGCACTTAAGAGATTTGGAGCTATTTGCCTATTGAATCTATTCAAGAACTGAATGTATTTTCTGACCATACAAAGCATATGAACAGGATTTAGGAAAAACAAAACAAAATACATTACTCATATTTAATGCAGAAGTGGTTGTGCTGATAGAGGTGCATTTTTTAATCAACATACAGCTTACAAAAAATAAACAAATCAAGCTGCCCACATTAAACACAGGAAGAAAATCAATTAGCATCCAGGTGGATGCCTAGTCTGGAAACCTCGGAGAAGCTGGCAAAGTTTGCCCTGGGCCCCGAGGACGTGGAAGGCAGCAAGCAGCGTCCATCCTGAGGTGACACTCCTCTGTCTCCTCCTAAGTGTGTCCAGAATGCTTGATTTCCTTACGCATCCTGCCTGGCCCCAGGATTTGAATTTGGGATGCCTGATACAAAGGACCACATGGGTAGGAAAGCAGGAAGTAGTCCCAAGAGTAACAGGAAACCAGCAAGCCTTATATCAACCACATTTTCCAAAGAAATGAGGGGTTTCCAGAAGACCGTGGTCAAAACAGTTGACTTCAGAAAAGTCAGAAAATCCAAGGGCTGAGAGCAAGATGCCAGCTCCCCACACAGCGCATGTGACATCTTGTCAGTAACAATCTTCCTAAGCTGTTTGTTTCCCAGTCTCTGCACTAGTGACATTTCAGACCAGATAAGCCTTTGTTAGGGTTGTTGGCGCACTGTTTGAAAGTTAACATCATCCTGGGCCTCTCTATCCACTAGATGCCATCCTCAGCCCACTTCTTACCTATAATCAGAAAACCGTTCAATTTCTACAACATTCCAAGTGGGTCAGCAAAGCTATGCCACCCGTCAATGAGAAGCCAAGAGCTAGTAGCCAGCCCCTCCTCCCAATGTGATAATCAAAACCGTAGACACTGACAAGTGTTCTCTAGAGGACAAAAGTGCCCATGGTCGAGAACTACTGTCCAGCGTAGAAAACAGATGGAAATACGTTACAAAACAGTAATTCAAGTCCCTAAGAGGAGGACTGAAAATAAGTTCCTCGCTGTCTAGGTTAGAGGAGAAAAAATAGTCATCTAAAGCTCACTGCCGAGAGATGTTGAGCATACAAGACACAACTTATTTATATATGTAAAAAATAGAGATATGAGCCTCTACAGTGGCCATCCATGTCCTGAGCTGCCCAGACTCTCCTCTGATAGGTCAGAAGTGATACTTACTGGTGAGGAGCCCACTACCCTTATTATCGTTTAGAAATAAGCCCTTTTCAACCCTGGTCATACAGTGCACTTCGCTTGTCTTCAATTGGAAATTGCTTTGGGGAAATCAGACAGGGACTACTTGTGGCTGCCCTTGACATCTTCTCAGCCTCCCTGAGCACCGGAACTAACCATAATAAATTTCCTCTTATCCATCCATCTGTTTATCTATCTACATATTCTATTGGTTCTGTTTTTCTGGAGACCTCCAGAGCAATAGCAAACACCTGTGTATAGAACAACTTTTATTATATAAGATACTCTATTTCTTATGTTTCCTGTTACAACACAGCATCTGCCCTGCCACTTGTTTCCTGACCAAAGAAAAGAAAATTCCACCAGCTGAGGTCCAGTCTCTCTACCTCTGATCAGTCTGATCCTCCCTGGAAGGCAGAGGCCATTGTTGTCCATGGTGACAGTGACCAAAGCATCTTTACACACACAGGTGTCTTTTCAGGTCCCTGCGATTCCATGACTGTGGCCTGCAGTACTCAAGCATGAGAAGCAGAGAATCGAGCCCACTTTATTTTGCTGGTTAAGGTTACTCATGGGCCTTCCAACCCTGAGAGCAAATTTTAAGTCCCAGATTGAAGCAGATTGTAAACAACTTTAAAATTCAACTTTGAGTAGAAGATTGTTTACCTGCCTTCTTTTTCCTTTAATATACAAACTTGTCTTTGCTCACTAGGGAGTATTAATCAAGACTAACAATAGAAAAAACATTTTTGCAAAACAAAGAAAGGCTGGATTAGCACTGTTGTCTGGATACCTCCAAAAAAGTTTTAACTTTTTACCTTATTCTTCCAAAATTACCCTAATTTGCTGTAGTTTTATAAGCTGTCTGGCTCAAGACCAAGAACTCTAGCCATGGTTGAATGCTCTGAATTCTTTAGCTCTACATCCCAATTGAGAAATGCCCCACAATGTCATAGGAGCACTACATCTATCACCTCTATATGAAGCAATGTGTAAACAACAATCATGTACTGACACATTATTATTAATTACTTTAATATAATTACTATAAATTACAACCTATAATAGATCTATGTGAATTGCCTATTACATGCCAAATATTGTTTAAACATCTGTGCATACATCAACTCAATTTTGTGGTCTTTATAAATACATTTTGTAGATAATAACACAGCCAACTTTATAGTAATGGCAAACAATGCACAAAGAAATCAAATAACTTATCCAACTTCATATAGATGACGAGTGAGACAGACAAGAATTTATCATTAAGAAGGTCTTTTCTTGATACCACAAAGATGTGGGTGATACATCCGCATTGGAGTTTTATGATTGTTTTAGCAGGAATGCAGACATTAATTCAGACTCTTGATTCATTCATATTTTACTTTCCTCCTCCACTTCCTGCTGTGGGAGATACTGTCATCTTTAAAAGGCTTTGGATTATAAGAACTAGCATCTGGAGAATTTTCAGAAATCAGACCCTAAAGAAAAGAAAGCTTATTCCAAGTGTACCTCCCTTTGTCCTTCAGAGCTCTGCTCCAAGGTCACACTCTTAGAAAGCCTCCCTTCCCATCCAGAACGTTCCCAAACTAGATTCATGAGCCCCTTCGTTTTACACTTTCATAGCATCATCCTTCTTCCTTCCAAAGCACTTACCTTAGACTTTGTTGTGTGGTACTTTGGTTACTGTTTGTCTCTCATACTATTTACAGGACCACGTCTGATTCTTCTTGCTGTCTCTGATGTATACAAGTGCTCATACACTTGGAATGAATGAATGACTAAGTCTACCTGAAGGAGATAACAAGCTGGCTGAGATGTGTAGGTCATTTGGATGGTGTTTGTAGAACCTGGCTCAAACCACAGCACTCTATATTCTAGGCAAAGTGATCCAGACACCCAGAGGTGAGGAAACTAATGAATCTCAACCACATTGCTCTCTGGCCCTCCCACCCCCTTTCCTAACCTCATACTTCTCCCATTGTGTGATGTAATGGGTTGGAAGTCTAGGATCATAGGCTGTAAAGATGGACATTCTTGGGGTTTTGAAATTGATGCCTATGATTAAAGAGAAGGTAGAACTTTGAACGGCAACAAGGAAACACATTTGGGGGATAATTTCTCAGGGCCACTAAAAATTAGGTTTGGGAAGAAATAGATTTTGAGTGTGAATTCCATTACATACTATTAACACATAGGAATTTTTCTACACATTAATGGCAAAACTAATGATAGTAAAATAATTATAAGGAAAGAAGAAATAGAACCAGAAAATTCCCTGGAACTTCTGTGGCTAAATACCATTTTTAAAATACTGGAAAAGAGATTTGCTCAGGCAAGCAGCAGCCGCTCCAGGGGGAGAACCACCTAGTGTGTTCTGAGATCCGAGCCACGTTGGAATTTAGGGATCTGTGAAACCAAGCAACCCGCTCACCTCCCTGGTAAGCAGCTGTGAGCCTACAGGCGCCCGGGCTGAGAACCAAACATCCCATCCCAACCGCCATCCCTACCCCCTATTAGCAAATGGGAGCGGGAGGTCTGAACATCTCTTGGTAGGTCGACCATATGCAATATAGCAAATAGGGAGGATTTCCTTCTATCATCTCTTTGAAGGCAAATATTGTTATCACTGTTTTGCATTGTTCTGATTCATTGTATTGCTCTATTCAATATTCTGTTTTGACAAGTTCTATAATATTCTGTATTTCGTTTGATTTTGCTATACCTGATTGAAAGAACAACTATTGTGAACATAACGAGGTATACTATGGCACCCATTACTGTTATCCCAGTAACCTGTTGTGACATTCTGTGCCAGTTTCACTGTACTGTCTCAGTTGGCTATGTTCTGTCTTGTTCTGTTGTATTTCACTACCTGCAAAATTAAAAAAAAAAAAATACTGGAAAGGAGAATAATGTTTTGACTCTCCAATACATGGTAGATGGGGTAGAGAGTGGTATTGGAGTGTGCTGTCTGATGTGTTTGTATAAGGAAAAGCTCTTGCTTCCCAAAGGCCAATCAAGGTCATGCGTCCATCTACTTTCCTAATGTATTTTGCACAAGGCCCACTCTGTGACCCTTCGCATCAAATGTGATTGATTCTATGCCAAGATCTGAAGCTGCAAAGATGATCAGGATTAGTCTCCTGTCTCAAGGAGTTACCTGTCCAGCGGGCAAGACAGCTTAGTAAATAACTGCAAAGCACCACGAGGATGAGGGAAAATCCAGTGAGCTCAAAGGAGGAGCCCTAACTCAACCTGTGTGTATCAGAGATTTTTTTTTCTTTCTAAAAAGGATGTTTGAACAGCATATTAATGAAAGAACAAGGCCAGAGCCTCTAGGGGAAAAAAAGTTTTATGTTTTAGCACTGCTGTTAATTACTTTAACCACTGGTGAGGAAAAAACTCAGAGTGATTTTAGTTAGATCAGTTCTGACTAAAAGTGACATTAAAATCCAGACAAAGAGAGTGTTTGTCTTGAGGCAGCATTTGGCCACCCCCGTGCCGGGACTGAGACAGAAAACTGGACTCCTCGGTGGCATGTTGACAGCTAAGTGAATTCACATTCGTGTCCAGACAAGCTGCTTTTGGTCAAATGCATCCAAAATTGTTCAATCCTGAATGAAAACCAAACTGAAACAATGGAATTCTTTTCAATATCCTGAGCAGTTGGTCCATCCTGCTTGGCAGAGAAGCTTGCACTGTCCGGTCAGGAGTTTGTCCAGCAGAGCTCTGATTTCCATCTCCAAAAAGAACAGATTCATTTTAATGCTCAGACTATAGTCAGCCTTCGAGTCTATTTAATGTTGAACAAATACTACTTGCAAAACAAAGCCTTTCTCATAAACAAGAAAAAGCATTATACTTATGAGGTGTGATAAAAATATGGTGACTGTTTAGAGTTTTATTTTTTAAAGAAGGTATCACAATGAAAAGCACAATTCCCTTCAAAATACCCCACTCACTTCACACCGCTTACCTCGTCACTCTTGCCACTTTCTGAAACAATTCTGGAAGTCTTTTGTATTAGTACCTTCACTTATTCTGTTGTGGCTGCCTTGATGTCCTGAATCGATTCAAAATGTTTACCCTTCATGATTATTTTGACTTTTGGGAGAGGCCAGCAGCTACACAGTACCAGATCTAGTGAGTAAGGTGGGACATCTTGTCTTTCCACTGAAGGGCACTTGACGGCAGCATTCGCAGGGTTTTAGATCACATCTCATCACATATTCATGAAAGAGGTCTCTTCCAGAACTACTTCAGAAAGTGGCAAGAAAGACGCTCAAAGAAATGGGGGGAGGGGTGGTGGCATTTTGAGAGGGATTCACAGCAATGTGCCTTCCATTGTAATAGATTTTTGTTAAACACACAGCATATATTTTAATCAGCCCTGTGCAAAGGTTATTCCCTCCTTCCTCATTAGATGAAAGAGCTTGAATGATTAACTTCTATGTTAATATGCCAGGGCTGCTTATAAAATACTCCAGACTGGTGGCATGAACATCAGAAGTTTGCTCTCTCACAGTTCTGGAGGTGGGGCCCACAGTCAAGGTGTCAGCTCACTTAGCTCCTTCCAGCTTGCAGAAGGCCACCTTTTCACTCTATCCTCACAGTGGAGGATGAGAAATCTCTGGAGTCTCCCACTGTTTTACAAGCAGGGCACCAATCCTCTCAGATTAGGGACTCTCCCTTACAGACCTCATTCCACCTTATTACCTCCTCAGGGACCATAGCCAAATACAGTCACAACGTTCAGTCCAAAACCCTTCTCTGAGTTCTTCTTCTATACATTGATAGTGATGATAGAATTTCTATATCATGGCTATCAGAATAATAAGATAAGCTTCATAACCCCCTCCAAATTCTTGGTGAGAGATAGATAGATAGATAGATAGACAGACAGACAGACAGACAGACAGACAGCAAGACATCCAGGAAAAAAATAATCAAGATTCCAGAGGGAAGGGAAACAAGGAGTGGTGATCTTTTACATTTTCCCTGGAGGGATTTAATGAGCAAGGGCTGAACAAGCTAGGTCAAAGCAACTGCTCAGATAAAGAGCCATAAGCATAACTTTCTGCTGACTGAAGAAACTGGGAATGCAGAAGTTTATATCTAGGGTCACCAAACTATCCAGGATTTGAAGGGACAAAACAATATGAAAGCAACCTGAAATGCTTATCCTTGGAGGGATTTGCTGCTTCATAAATGACACTGTCAGAGAAGTCCAGCAGGAAGAGCCAACCCAAAGTTTGAGGAAATTAACTCAAGGTCTTGAAACTATCAAGAAAATTGAGCTTAGTAACTACAAAAGAAAAAAAAAGGAAGGAAAAATGGGTAAATGCCTTAGGCCTTCAGTTGGCACACCTAAAGGAGCACATCCTAGGAATAAGGGCAAGTCGTAAGTAAATCAGTGGTTACAAAGATTGAAGCTCAGTCTTAAAATAGCTGAGAGGATTAATCTGGCCAATTTAAGTAGATTCACTTCATCCATAAGATTCATCTAGAATCACTACATTTTTTCATATATAATGTTTACTATTTGATTAAAATAACAAGGTATAGATTAAAAAAATAGGTCTAAATGGGGGGGGGAACTGCAAAGTAATCCACAGGTGATAAAAATATTAGCATTATTAGACACAAATTTGAAATTCACTGATGTTATGGAAAATAAGTAGTGAATGAGAAAAGTTTACTTCTAGAAAACTATTGTTTATTTTAAAAATATAATTTTAGAACTGAAGTTATACTCCTAGAAACTATGAAATCAATAGATGGGTTTCTCAACAATTCAGACACTGTTGAAGGGAGGATTCATGCTTTAGAAAACACATCAACAGAAAATGTATATTTTACATGTTCTAGGTTACTCGAAAAAATATTTTTAATACATATGTAGTTGAATCACAGAAGAGAGGCTGAAACAACACAAGGCTAATGTAATTATCTAAAAAGTTGCTGGTTAAGAATTTTCTAAAACTGGTTAAAACTACAAACCACATATACAAGGTGGATAATAGTACCTGAGAAATTGAAACCAAAAGAAAAATTAAGCGCATCATGGCAATATTGCTACACACCAAAGAGTTTTATAAAAAGCCTTGACAACAGCCAGATGAAAAATCATCATCATCATCATCATCATCATCGAGTCAGGGTCTCCCTAAGTCACTAAATTGCTCAGGCTTCAGCTAAAACCTGCCACAGTCCTTTTATGACCATAAAAGAAGTAACAGCAACAATGACAATGGATGAATGGATAAAAACAACAGAAGCCAAAAAATAATGGGTTAACATCTTCAAGGAGCTGAAGGAAAACAAAGACCAATATACAACTTTAAATGCAATGAAAATGAAGAAAAACTTAAGGTGTTTCTAGAGCACTTAGGGCATTTCCCACCATCAGATGTACTGTAATGCAAATTGTGGAGGGGGGAGGGTAAGCATTAATGGAGAGCCTTTGTTCTGAGTTAAAATCTTTAGCCCATTTTTATTTTTTATTTTGAGACAGGATTTCAGTAAGTCACTAAGTTGTCCATACTGGGGTTGAACCTGAGATCCTCTTTCCTCCTCCTGAGTCCCAACATTACAGGTGGGCACTACCAGCCTGGCTTTCACATGAATTTTAATGAGAGCTCTTTAGGCAGAATATATATGAATGAACACCCATATGTACATGCATTCACTTTTGGATAGAAAAAGACTGAAACAAAAGATACGTTAACAAAGAGGAAATACAAAAATACAGGTAAACCTAAATATTAATTCTATAATAGTGATGTCTATTAGATTTCAATTAAAATACAAGGTAATAATAACCCAACAAGGTGGAAGCAGGGTAAATGCATTGCAGATGATGTTCATGGCTGACTACATTTTACCAGAAGTAAAGATATTTATATTAAGCTCTAACAAATCAAAGATGCATGTTGAAATCTTTAGGATAATCACTAAAAGAATTTTAAAATAATTCACAACAAGTTGATGAAAAATAGTAATACAAAAGAAGGCAAGACAAGAAAACCAAAGTGGGAAAATTAAAAAACAAAGATTATAGCTAAAAGTAATTATAGTACTCTAAACACAAATATTATCAGAATGCATTTTAAACCCATTCTATGCTACCTATAAATAATGTGCCTTAAAACTAAGGCCAAAACTTTGAAAGTAAAAGGATGGAATAAATTTATATCATTAAAACATAAACCAAAATAAAACTTCCTGTAATACTCAAAATAGACTTTAATGCAGGAAACACTACTGGAGATAAATCAAGATATTTCATATGATAAAAGGGGTTAATTTACCAAGAAAATATCACAGTGGGTAGCCCCACAATGGAACATCAATATATTTAAAGTAAAACTAACAAAATTTAATCTAAAAAGAAAAATTCTCAATCATAATGGGACACTGTAACAACAACAAACATGGTCCAAATACAATTAATATGTTGGACAAAAATTGATGTATAAAACTATATATTTAATGGGCTCATATTTATTTCAAGTACATATGGAATATTTACCTTTTTAAATTCTGGGAATCAAACCAAGGGTCTCACACATTAGGTAACTGCTTTACCATTAAGCTATGTCTCCAACCCTGGAACACTTAACTTGATAAAACTGACTACATCCTAATTCATAAATCAGAATTTTAAAGAATTGAAACATCTATTGGACAGATGTTCTTTCACCATTGTGAAATTAAGCTAGAAATTAAAAATAGTAACCAGTCATTTGATATTCCCAAATGTTTGAAAATGAAGCAGTTACTTCAATTCTTGAGTTAAAATTAAAATTCAAAAGAAAATTATAGCACATTTTAAATAAACAGAATGGCAACAGAGTTGACATATTAAAGTTTGTGATATTCTGCTAAAGCCATGATATCCGAAAATAGTTTTAAAGGCATATATTGAAAAATCTAAGATCTGAGACTCTATATAAAAATAAATGAAATACTGTACTAAGCCCAAGGAAAGCAGTGAGGAAAAAAACCCCACATTTTAAAATTTATTTTGTGAAGAAAACCAAACTTAGATACTCAAACCTGACAAGGATTTAACAAGAGAATAAAATTATAGACCAACTTTTTTTTAAAAACATACATGGAAAATTCTAAATAGACTTTTACAAACCAAGTCTAACAATGCCTAAAAGTGATAATACATCCTGACCAAGTAAAATTTATTGCAGAAATATAATGTTGACTTAACATTTAAAAAATCAAACTCTTTATTGAAGAAAATGCAGAAAAGTTATATGATTACAAGAGATGCTAAAAATAATATAGACAAAAATTATTAGAAGTCTACAAAGCTAATATTATCACTTTGATGGGGGAATCTACAGAGAAACATATAGCTAACATAATAACTAATGGTGAAATAGTAAAATATTGCCTCCTACCCAAGGCCAGGACTGAGAGAGATTTATCATAAATTACAATTATTATGTACTTAAAGTCCTTAATAGAGCAACAACAACAAATAAAAATCATAAAGACTGAAGGAGAGGAGGTCTATAATTATTAGAGACAACATAATTTTACATTAAAAAACTCAAAAGTTTATGGGTAGACTTTTAAGATTGAAAAGTAAAAGCTTTCTAGATAAGAGTTTATAGACAAAAATAAGCTTCCTTTCTAAATTTTAGTAGCAAGAAAAATTAAAGATAAGTTTGCTTATTCTATTCTAATTACAAGAATGTTGGTTAAGAAAACTTAACAAAGGTTGAGCAAGAACCTGTATAGTGAAGACAAGAAAAATTATTAAAATAAATTAAAGATTTATACAAGTGAGATATACCATCTTTAGGGATTGAAAAGCAATGCTGTAATGATTAATTAATTAATTCAATAAAGTCCAATATCCCAGCAGAATTTTGGTGGAAATTGACCAACTGTTTCCAAAGTGTATAGGAAAACAAAAACACAATACAGCAAGATAATCTTGAAGTATGAAGGACTTATACACTAGGTATCAAAATATCTTACAAAGCTATAGTAACTAGTAAGGTCTGGTATTAGAACAAACATTTATTCCTCAAAGATGAAATAAAGTAGAGAACATCGATACAGACCAACACATACAGCTTCACTAGATGGTATCTAGTGGCAAAGGTAGGACTCTGAAGTAGTATATATAGAGTCAGCTAGAGATCCAACTGGAGAAAAAGACATCCTGACCTATATATCATGCCATTTGAAAAATAAATAACAACTGAACTAAATACGAAGGTAAATAAATGTGATTTCTAGAAGTTTACATTAACTTCCATGAGCTTGAATGAAAGAAAGGGTTTAACACAGGATATCAAAGACCGATAAATTGTGAGATTTTAAAGTAATATTATTTATAGAAGAAATAATTCAAAAAGATGAAAAGGCATTTCACAGAATAGAAGAAAATACATTTATCCAAAAAGATCCAATAAGCAGATAGTCCAATAGCAAAACTGTAAAAATTTAAAGATTTGCCCAAAGAAGACATCCAGATGTCCAATAAACATGAAAAATGCTAAACTTTAGTGAGGCATAGAAACACAACATACTAAGCCTGTTCCAAATTACTAAAATAAAAACAAAAAACATGTTAGCAATAATGAGAAACAAGTGAGGCTGATAGAGTTGGTGCAAAGGTAAATTGGTCAGACCACTTTGGAAAATGATTTGACATTTTTTTACTGGATCTGAATTTGTAGTGTTTCGTGGTAGGGAGCTGTTAAAGCTGGAGATTGATCACATGTGCGGGGCTAAAGCAAGGCCAGCACTGAAAACACAGAGCGCTCAAAGCAAACCACAGAAACAAGCTGTTCCAGCTCCAAAAAAGCAAGGGGCCCATGTCAGCCAGGCAAACAAGTTGCTAGGCAGCGTTGTTGAAACTAACATCATCCTTCTGAGTGTATAAATACATGTGCTTCTGTGATTGAGCAGTCTCTTCTCTCCTATCAAGAGAGAGGGCTCCACCTGACTTTAACTTTCCTCTCTTTTTATTTTCTCATCCTCTCACTGTCCCTCCCCGCCTTGGAACAGCTAGAGCTGCAGCCTGATGCAACATTGCATGACTCAGAATTTCTATTTCTAATACACCCAAGAGCAAGGAGTATGGATTTGAACCATAAGATCTACAAAAAGAATATTCACAACAGAATTCACAATAGCCCCAAACCAGACCCAGATATGCATCAGCAACAGAATGGTGTCTCAGTCTCTCTCTCCTCAGTGGGACAAAACACTCAATACCAACAGGATAGGTGTCTTTTGGCTCTTGGATTTTAGAGGAATCCACTGATGAAGATAGCACCTCCGTGATCCAGTCAGCTTCCAAAACCTTGCCTCTGAACACATGAGGCTTTGGGGGACATTCTAGACCTAAACCATAACAAGTGGATAAACAAATTGGAACTATTTATGCAATAGAATACTTCAGATAAATGAGAATGAATAACTCTAGTTACATACAACAATGTGGGTTCCAGAGAGAGAAAGTCAGAGAGCACCTCCCATGAGCCTACCATACCAGCTCACCGGACTAGAATCAAACACAGTCTGTGTCCGCCCCCACCCCACACCCCCAGCAACCAGATGGTCCAGAGGATCGGCTGAGTTGATAAGCAACTAAGGTACATAAAGCAACTAAATGCTTGCATTGTTTGGTTGATTATGCAGGTCTGGGGCCAGCTGTCTGAGCATCTCTTGGGAGGATGACAGTATGCAATACAGCAAATATGGGGGATTTCCTTTTATCTTGTCTCTGAAGTCAAATATTGTTCTCACTGTTTTGCTTTGTTCTGATTAACTGTTTTGCTTTATTCAATATTCTGTTTTGATTGGTTTTATTGTGTTTTGTTTTTGGTTTGATTTTGCTATACCTGATGAAATGGACAACTATTGTGATGATAACAAGATACACTCTGGTAGCTGTTGTTGTTTTCCTGGTATTCTGCTTTGAAGTTCTGTACCAATTTTGCTGCATTGTTTTAAATGGCTTTGTTCAGTCTTGTTTTGTTGGATTTTACTATCTTTAAAAGAAAAAAGAAAAAGAAAAAAGAAAAAAGAAACAATGTGGACAGATATCACAGACATACCAGTGAACAAAAGCAGCTAGTCAAATAAGAGTATTCTGTTGGTTATGTTTATAGTTTATACAAAGTTCAAAAACTGGCAAAATTGATCTTCAGTGGTAGGAGTTATACAGTGATTATTTTGTGGCGTGAGGAACTAAGAGAAGGCCTGGGAAGTGCTCCTGGGAGCTGTTAAGTGGTCTATATTCCAGTCTCATGGGTGCTTACAGGAGACTGCTCTGCAAAACTTAACTGAGCTGAGGACTCACTGTGTGTGCACCTTTCCACATACTACTATTTCAACTAATTAATTTTTTTAAAGCAGAATCTGCACTGTTCTTTCGAGAAGTGGTATGCAGGATTTCAGAAGCACCTTGTAAACTGAGTGGCACTTTTAGTCACAAACTGTAGCTTAATAGCTACCTTGCCTGAAGCCTTGTCCTAGGGAGACAGACTGGAGAAAGTAGAGATAAGGAACTGACTTAGACTCAAAGGTAGCATTTAAAGGGGGAACTGGCTTATTCCACAGAGAGCAACAAAGACAGTTCTCCTAAGCTGATAGGCAGGATAAACAATATCACAGACATTCTGCTCTCAGTAGCTGACTCAACAGGGAAGGCTGACAGATTTACAATGGAGACCTGAATCCTCAGATAAAAACCCATGTGCTCTGTTTGGGGTTTGATGACCTACAGTATGCACTGAAACCCTTAAATCAACAGGTTTCTGGCATTTATGGTGAAGCGCTCTGACAGCTCTGCTTCATCAAACAAGCCTCGTCTTGAGCCTGAGCTCAGCTAAAAGCTGGACTATCAAAGGCAGGCGTTTGCTCACTTGGGAGGGAAAAGGGCTCCCCTTCTGTTCAAATAATGGAAATCTTCCTTGTGCTCTTCTGCGGAAGAAACAGCACAAGTGTACAGAGTCGACACAACCTTTAAGACCTACCAGGGCTAGAAAAGACTTATGTATCCACTGAAGCCATCTGCTATTATTAACCACATTAAGATTCTCCAGATTTGCCTCATTGAATCTGAGCGGCTCACACAATACCCCTTTCTCCAGGGACCATTACCCAGGCCATTTTATTTATCCCCTCAATATGGATGCTTTATAACAGCATCTCAAACCCTTCTGACTAAAAATTGTGACTGACAGTACACACGCCCATATGAACCATCACACATATTGTATAACACGGCTCAGTGGACACAAGTATATACACCACACTGTAAAATCTCACAGAATACTCACCCTTCTGAGGATTTCATACTCAGTTATTATCCAGTGCATTTTATTTTATTTATTTTGTACCAGGTATCGAACTTGTGACCTCACACTTGCCAGGCAGGTACTTATGCTGCTGAGCTAAATCCCTAACCCTAATCCAGTGTATTTTATGCTCCCCTATAAAATTTCCTTCCTCACTGACTGTATTGATTCATGGCCCACTAATAGTTTTCAATCCAAAATTTGAAAAAGAAATTTTCCATGAAGTTTCAAAATATTTTGAAATGTGTGAGCCAGGCTACCTTTTAAAATTATTTGAACAATTTCTGAGCATGAGAATCCCCTATGGTTTTTAAAGTATACATTCCAGAAGCCCCAATTCCAAAGATTATGATTCACTGGATCTAGGATGAGTTTGAAGAGTCTGAATTTTTAATTAAACATGTAATATAATGCTTACACAGGTACACTGATGATGACAGCTGGCTAAACCCATCTCTAATCTACCCTTTATTTTCAAATGAGGAAACGGAGGCCCAGAGAAGGGAAATGATCTGCTCACAAATGCAGAGCTTTTGGAAGGAGTTTGGTGCCTAGGCCCAAATCTCAACTGTCTTACTCCTACTCCTTCTCAGTAGGCAATCAATGATCTTTTCTCTGTTAAGAAAGGGATGCTACATAAACAGGAAAAGCAAGCATGACAAAGGAGGAAACACAACCAGGAACCTTGGAGGTGTCTCTTAAGAACTAAGCTAGAACCAACCCCAGGACTGCATGCAGTTAGTCAAAAACATCTTTTAGTGGACAGAACATATCCAGCACAATACATCTATCCAAAGCCTTCTTTTTTTTTTTTAACCATCAGTCCTCCTAGTGTGGCAAACAGTATAATATCCTGGCCTCTCAGATACTTACTGGATATTTAACAGTTTCTCAAAACTATCACATCATTTCAAAGCAGCTCATTTATTTGCGAGGAACACCCTTACTTCCTGCAAACAAGCCACAGACACCTGCTGACCCTCTGCTCAGTGTTGAGTCGCAGAATGTGCGTGGCAGCAACGATCCATGATGCTGCTGATAGATGCCCGCTGAGGAGTGGGAGCTTCTGGACTACACTAGCCATTCCACCCCCCTGGCTCATGTCCACTCATGTCCTCTCCTGCTGGAGAGCTCATCTCTGCAGAGTCACAGCTCAGGCTCCCTTACAGATGTCTTTGATCCCTGCTCCACCGTCGAGTCATCACTGAAATCAACCCAGTAGGAAAGAACACAATGCAGTCAGTCTCACGCTGGCTTGAGTCCTCAGGACCACGAGGCTATGCTGCTTCCTGGTTGGGCCTGATTAACAGTACTTAATAAATATTTGATGAGTGAAATGGGTTTGTATTATTATTTAAATATCTGTGTTAATATATCATTCCTGTTAAGTTATCCCCTTATGACACCAGCCATCAAGTGCAGAAGACAGAAGAGACACATTATTCAAGCCACACTACTATGAGGCATGACTGTCCTATGTTATAAAAAGAAGAGGCACAAAGCCAACTTTTCTAAGGAATGGCAGGAAGACCCTGGATGGTTAATTTTGTGTGTCAGCTTGATGCAGCCAGGGGATGCCCAGGTACATAAACGTTATTCTAGGTGTGTCTGTGAAGGTGTTTCCGTATGAGGTTAACATTGGAATTGGCAGATCTGGTAGAGCAGAAGTCCTTCCCTGGTACGTGTGGGCCCCATCCAACCCACAGAAGGCCTCACTACAATAAAAAGGCTGACCTGTGGAGAATTCCCCCTCTGCCCATGTTTGTGCTGTCTTTTTCTGCCTTCTGACTCGGACTGGAACTCATATCATGGACTCTCCTGGGTCTACAGCCTGCCAACAACAGGTCTGGGGACTTCTCAGTCTCTAAAATGCATGAGCCAATTTCTCATAATAAATCTCTTTAGACAAACACACAGAGAGATGTATATACACGCACATATAAAAAGAAACAATTGGTTTAGTTCCTGGTTAATACAAGTTCAGTCATGCTCAGCCTACCAGCAAGAATAAAAAGAGGAAGGAAGATGACCTGAAAAGCACTGGTTCCCACCTTCCTGGACGGAGAGGTCTTTTGGTAGAATAAGAGCCATTTGTTACTCATTTCAAGAATTTCCCCAGAAAACTCTCTATTTTGAGGGGTCTAAGGAAGTGAACAAAGGGACCCTACACTAGATTAAGGTCAGGCTGTGCCTTACAGCATGCAAGATATCACTCTGGGGGTAATCACAGGGATGACTTTCCACTGGGTTTATTTCTCCTAATTTACTGCAGAAGATGTGTGCTTTGGTTAGCAAGAAAAATTTGCTCAAGGATCCACCAAGCAGAAATACAAGATAATTGATTCTGTGGACACACTAAATGTAATGCTAAATCAGATGCCATGTACATGTAGTCAACTGTGCACTGCTCTGGGTTCTTTTTGTCTGTGAACTCTATTAGGGAGGGACATGTAAAACTGTGACACTGCCCTCCAATTTCCTAGCCAGGAGTCTTCCTAAAATTATATTTCACTTTGCTTCCTAAATTTTACGTTATTTAGTATAACTAGGAAAGTTATTATGAAAACAAGCTGTAAAGCTGAGACTTAATAAAACAGTTCTCCATTTAAAGAAAAAAAGAGTAAAAGTTAAACTAGCAAGTTCAGGCTAAGTAGAAATAGACGCAAATCTGTGAGGTCCAGTCTGAGTCAGAAGGCAGAAAAAGACAGCAGTGAAGAGCAGAGATAAAGTCCCAATGCCTCTGAAAGTTTTTGAAGCATAATCTTTCATTCATCTTCAGGGGAAGTATTTCACTCAGCATCTTTAAGTCTGATTTTCATCAACAGAATTGTATGCATTTTTCCACATAATTCTATAATGTCCAAGGGCTTCCAAGCTAAAATATCAACCTATCCACACCAGAGTATTCAAATGAAATCTGCACATTTTTTAAAAGTACTGTTGGGGAAACAAGTAATTTTAGCAAATTAGTCGATTAGAGGAGACTGTCTTCCGGCTGTTTGACTTCACATGTTATGAACTTTAGGGTGAGAGACATTGCCCTGCACTTCTCAGTACAAAGCCATTACTGGGCTCTGGAATTGTGACTGAACTGTATGTGCCTTAAGTATAAAATAGACTTTTAAAACTCATGTAAAACACAGAAGTATCTCATCAATAATTTTGGCATTGATTGTATTTGTAAGTAGCAATTTTAATATATTAGCTTAAATAAAATGTAATACTAACCTAAATGTCACCCATTTGCTTCTCCTTTCTATTTTGATGTGGGTACCAGAGGCCTTAAAATTACACATTTGCTTGCACTATGTCTCTGCTGGACAGCATTAAGCTAGAGAAAAGAGGAGGTAGCACGTCATGGTTTATGTTGGTGGCCCTCAGGCCTCATGTATTTTCATTGTGCATTTGTGATTGGTTCATTGTCTAGCGCTTGGATTGGAGGTGTGACACTGGCCTAGGGGTGGAGCCAGGATGTGATGTAATGGCAGGAAGAAGGGGTATCTCTCTCTCTTGCCCATTTCCGCTTGCTGTTTGCAGCTGCCATAAACTGTGGCCCCGCCATGCCATCCTGCCTTGGAGCCAATTGAGTATGGACTAAAACCTCCAAAAACTGTAAAAAATAAACCTTTCCTTTCCCAACTTTGGGCATCAGGTATTTTGTCTCAGCGATGAGTAAAAAATAACTAAGACATAGCACAAAAAAAATAGAAATTTTCATGGGGGAAAAATAAATTTTGTCACTATTTCAGAATAAAAAATCTGCACCCTAAAATTAGATTCATTACAATAAACATCTTTCAAGACACAAATGAGCTACACATGAAAGTTGAGCCATTGCAATCCAATGATAAGCAATCCCGGTTTACAATACTACCCCAACTTGGCATCATCCAAAGAAACCAAAGAAAGCCATTACGAGTGGTTACAGACGTGTGAAGTCAGTCTCTGTGCCAGCCATGAGGTCGCCCTCTCCCTGCTCACTGACAGAAATAGGATGTGCTCGCCTATAGCCACTGCTCTGAAGCATTTGCTGTTGTCTGCCACACAAGGTAGTGAATGAACAGCACAGACAGTGTACCCAAGATGCACTGCGAGGCACGGTCCTGACAGTGGTAGATGTGGTAACTCCCCGGCTGCGGGCATGGCAGTCTGAGGGAGGAAACTGCATGTCCCTGCTGGCCACTCCACACTGTGTGCTCGCTGCACTGTGCTTACCTACTTCTCCTATGAGATTAGGAGCTCTTTGCAGACAGTGTCGGTGGCCCATTCACTTACAACATAGTTTGGATTTTAAAGTCGAAGTGTTAAAAACTAAAGCTGAACTAGTTTTTGGTTTTTTGTTTTGTTTTTTAAAGAGAGTGTTTTGGTTCACATATTTTAAAATCTCCAACTACTTCAGTCTCAGGTACAGCTGGCTCTCAGGACTGTCGTTATACCACGCTGCAGTGGCAAGATGGTGACAGCATCTCTAGTCTTACATTCCCTTTCCTCCGTACCCCCAGGTGTCCCAGGATTTGATTTTATTACCTCTGAGAATGTTATATTTTGTCTCTAAACCTATCACTATAGTCAATATCTGACATGCTTATTGTCACTGTGGAAAACATGTCCCCTCCACACGAATTCCAGAAATTTAAGGGAGAGGTAGGGAGGATAGACCCACAAGGACAGCTGTAATGTTCTTATCAAAAGACTGTGGAAATAGGTGCTGGTCACTTAAAATTTCATTTCTGAAACCCCACATGAAAGACACTCAATTGATCTTTACACCACTGAATGAATGAACAGGAAATATCAAATTCATGATGTATTCCAAACATAGAAATGACGAAGCTGTTTCTAAATTGCTAAGATATTATATATATTCATGTGCAAAATATTTATCGTGTGTCTAGTGCTTGCCAGAGAGTATTCTACTTACTAGAAATACAGCAGAAGAGCAGAGAGATAAAGTCCCAATGTCCCTGGAGCTGATATTAAAAGGGGAAAGAAGTATATGCAAAACAATAAACACATCCAGAATTGGGTGATAAGTAATACAAAGAGTAATAAAGCTGGGGAAGGGAGTAGGCAGTGTTGGAAACATCAGGAAGAGCTTTTCTGCAAGTGATGTCTGTACAGACAGTTGCAGGAAGTGAAGAAGGAACCAGATGGAAATCTAGAGGAAGAGCATTCAAAGTCACTAAGGTAAGAGCTTGTGGGAGACTGAAAGGAGGGGTGCAGTTCTGAAGAGCTGGGATGGATACACAATGGCAGGAGAGAAAGGAAATTCAGCTGAAGAGGCCAGATCATGCAAGGCCTTCCCATAGCTTATGGTAAGTGAATCAGATTACATGCTCTGCTCAATGGGAAGCCAGAAGTGAAAGAGGAGGAAAGCGAATGATCAGGCTACTGCAATACAGAGACAAGAGAAGCAAGACAGACATCATATAGGAAACTGCTGCCAGAGTCCAAGTAAGAGACCACAGTCGTGCAGAAGAGGTAAAAAGAAATGGTAAGAATTGGGCAGATTTTAATTTGACCTGTGAGCAATAAAACATATGTGGATTTGGGCATAAGATTACCTGGTGTTCATGTATCTTTAATGGCAAACAGGTGCATTAAAAATCAGGCATATTAAGAACCAGTCTCCCATGCTGCTTTATATATCCCTTAAACATAAAGTTAATTTTGATGCATTGTCCTGAAGAGTTTACATTCTTGACACCATTACTCCTTTCCCTCACACTGGACTATCACTAAGTTTAGGAGGAAATCGATCATTTCTCTATACCTATGGTTTGCTAAAATACTAAGGCACAAATGAGCTCAGAATAAATGATTTGGCGTTAGAAAGGCAGGTGAGAGAGAACAAAAATAGAAAAGAATGGAAGAAAAGCTGAATAGTTACTGACAGTTAGGAATGCAAGTCCCAAAGTGACTTCCACTTTCTTACCCAGTATATTTATAACAAGACTGAGTAATTTAGAGGACATTGCAAATTATATAAATACCAGTGTAGCACTTACTGTTAGAAATTGAGTCTTTTCAAGGTAGGGATGAAGGGGGTTAAAACTCAGTTGGTCAGCTGGTAGATGTATGCATAGACGAGAAATAAGTTTCATACTTCACATTTCAATAAAACAGAGCTTCTTTTCCCCTTAAGTGCTATGGTTAATTTAAAATGCTTAAATGCATCAATAGCCCAACTACATGCAGTAGATGGAAAAATCTAATACACCTTTACAAGTCTCTCAGGTAAGAGCAAACACTCACAAAACACAGAAAACACTCTATTTTGCATTGCCAGAGCTGCCCGTTGCCCTTATTTTAAAGGCCAAGAGAATACACAAGACATTTAACTGTGATCTTAGGTCAGCTACAAACCCAGAAATAGAATCTACATTTCTAATTTACACCCAGATGGTTAGGCCCCCTGCCTTATATGAAGGCTGGGGTAAATCGTATTATAAATATCTCTGTGTTTCTTTAAAGACCCGGTTATTTTCAGTAGTCTGGGTTGGCATGCTGTGAAATTCAGAAGTAAATGCACATCTTTGAAAGCATTCCCAGATGGGTTTTCTGCTGCCATCTAATCTACTCCAGCCCTCATGCATCATTCCTGCAACCTGAGCACTAAGCTCTCAAAGTCAGGTGCAGTACAGGCTTGAGTATCCAGAAACCAAAAATCCAAAACCCTCTGTAATCCTACATTTTGGGGTATGGACATGACGTTTTAAGAGTTGTGGACTTTGGGGCATTTTGAATTTTGGATTTTTTCAGTCAGGAACACTCTAACCATAAAGTCTATGCAAATATTCTCAAATTCAAAAAAGTCCCAAATCTGAAAAAGTTTTCATCTTAAATATTTAGGATATAGGAAATTTAATCCATTACCACAAGTCACTATGAATGTGTCTGAAATTAACAACGTGTATACTCTAGAAAAAATAAACTTGAAAAAAATGCATTTTATTGATAAAGTCAGTGGATCTCAGCTGGCAACACATATACCACCCAGGGGACAATTGTCTATGTCTGGAGACATTTGGGGGTGCCATAATCAGGGGTGCTAGCGGCATCTCACCCTCTCTGTGAGAATCATCCATGCTAACTTACCAATGAAACACTGTTTCAGAAGCCCATAAAGAATATAATAATTTCCTAAGCAATTTTAAACAGCAAGTATCTTACTGAACTGGCTTCTTCTCCTTAGACCCAACATCTCACCTGTTCCACAGGTAGAGTGCAGTTACCCAGATGACTTAAAATGATCATGAACCTGGAAAGGGAAGGCACTGTTATGCTTGATACATTGTATCAATCTGAGAACTTCAAAAGTCTAAGAGACTCAACAGAGAGCCAGGAGACTTGCTTTTTAAATATCCTCATCCTGTGCAAGAGGAAAGCACAAAGATTCTGTGAGTGCTCTATCTGTCCTGGGGGTGGTGGTTTACAATATAAGGGAGGAGAAGAGGCTTGTTCCCTCTATTGCTCTGGCTGCTGCCTTGACGTGAAGCCATGCCACCCTGCCTTGCAGCCAGCTGATTATGGACTGAAACCTCCACAAACAGTGAGCTAAATAAACCTTTCCTTCCTTCGTTTCGGGTGTCGGGTATTTTGTTCCAGCAATGAGAGAAAAGCAATCAAGACATATTCACAATGTGCTGAGCACCTGTAAGCCCCATAGACATTTTCTGTATTTGTTTTCTATTGCTGCTCAATAAATCAATCAGAGAAGTGGCTTTGAAAACTCATAGTCCTACAAGTCTGAAGTGTGGGTACCACATGACTAAATTCTCTGCTCAGGTTTTCCCTAAGGTCAAAGTCAGGATGTCAGCCAGGATGGGTCCCCTTTGTGGAAGCTCTGGAAAAGAACCAACTTCTAAGCTCATTCAGGCTTCTGGCAGGATTCATTTCCTTTGGGTAGAGGACCCAGGACCTATTTCCTTGTGGCTATTAGACACAGGCTACTGAGCGCCTTGAAGCTGACCCCTTCCTTGTGATGTGCCCCATGCCAGCACCCACAAGAGACAATCTTTTGTGGTAGTCCTGTTTAGCTTGGGACCCTCTGACTTCTGCCTGTGGACTACACCAGGATTTTAAGGGCTTATGTGAACATGATGGACTTTCAAAAAAAATTCCTATTTTCAGGTCAACTAATTTGAAGCTTTAATTATATCTGCAAAATATTATTTATTTATTTATTATTTATTTATTTATTTATTTATTATTTCTTCACAGCAGTAGCTAGATCAGCAAAGAGTAACTGAGTGGTGGTGTATGTACACCAGGGGTCAAGAATACTGGGGCTATCTTAGAATTCTGCCTTCTACATGTATTATACATCATTTCATTTAATTTTCTCAGAAATTCTTTGACTTTCTTTTGGAATCTCCACTTTACTGACTAGAAAGCTAGATTCTCAGTTCAGTTACTTCCCAAAACTGGGTGAAGGGTTCATAGAAATTCTACTATTTTTGCAAGTTCTTGCAGGTCTAAAATTATTCTGCAATAGAATGTCATCCAAAAGAATCACTTCAAGGTCACAACACTAGTAAGTGACAGATAAGACACGGGCTTCTAAAGCCCCATGAATCTTAACAGACCATCCTCCTGTGGCAAACTACTGCAATAGGGTATTTCTGAGATGGTAACACCCTAGATAAGTCCCTGTACTTATCTAGATCAGGGTGTCTCAGACCTGACTGTGCTTTAAAGTCTCCTAGGAATTCTTTAAAGAGTATAGTTACCTCAGCCCCTTCCTCAAACATACTGGTTTAACTGGCCTGGGGTGGATATGAATATGCCCAGGTCTTACATAGCAGCCTGAGCTACAGACTACACTTCTAGGCCAACTTTTAGTCATAAATGACAGTGTTACACATGTCATCTTAAACAGAGATTAAACAAGCCCAAAAGGAAGCCTAGGACAAGAGTGAAGTTCATCTTTTCCAAAGCATTTTACTGGAAAACAATGACCACAAAACCCTGAGATAAGATGCAGAGATGTAGATTAGTACATTGAAAGCTGGCAGTACATTTAACTAATATTTTCTTTTAATTGCATTTCTGACCCACATAAAATAGACCCAGATATGCAAGATGAAAAATATTATATTCATTATTTATCTGTGAAGAAATTTATTTGGTTTCATTTGCTTCCAGGAAGCATAAGTGAAGTAGGAAAGGGAGAAGGAGAATTATAAATCACAGGGTGAGCCCATAGATCCTAAAACCCTGTTACAGGACTGGGTCAGTCAGCACAGATAATCTTCTTTTACCAGCTTATCTCAATCTCTTTCAAGTGGCTGTCTCTCAAATAAGGGTGCACACAAAGCTGACTTTCTTGCAAATTAGTGATGTGGACTATATAATTTATATTAGAAAGCATGCCCCTTGACTTGGAGTGGTAATAGGGCAGATAAAATACTCCAAAGCCCAATGGCATGAATAAGCAATCAAAAGAATTCTTCTGAAAATGAAATCCTTTGCTACATCAAAGGCGTCTCTTCAGGAGAGGTGGGCCTGCTATCCAGACAGAGCTCTCACCAGACTTCTATTATGGCATTCGAGTGTATTCTGCTCTGTAATTGGATAGAAAAATCGTGGGAACGGACTTTCATGGGAATAGCTGGATGTAACTGAAGAGGAACTCCTGGGTTTGTGGGATAGAGATGTGTGTGAAATGCAAGCAAATATTTTTGGTCACAAGAGCCCTAATGTGCAGTGCTATCATTAGGCCTATTTATATTTGGACATCAGGAATTAATTGGTACCATTTTTTTTCTTAAACTGTTTATTACTGATGGTGGGAAACCATGCAATTTACCAGCACATGTTCTACAGGAAGGATCTACTCTAAGCCACTGTCTTAGGTTCATGAAAAACAAGGATGGGATGAGTTCTCAGTAGCTTTGCATGTTGTACAACCAAAGTAATAGTAACAGTGACAGTGGGTGGCTTGTGTCAACATAAGCAAGTAAATCCTTGGCCACAGCCAACATCCTGCATGCATTTGACACCTCAGTTCTGTATGAAGTAGAGCTCTCTCTCTCTCCCTCTCATAAAATATAGAACTGCATGCAACTATGAAGCACCATAAATATATACATTCATGCTCTTTTGGGAAATAACAACAACAACAAAAAAGAAAATCCTGGAAATAAGCATAGCAACCAGAAGGGAATAATTAAATATCCAGCAGTTAAAAGAGTGACATAGATTTATAAATAGTGCCAAGACAGAACTCTAAGGTGTCCATTACTTTTCAACTTATCACTACCAAAGAGATGCTCTAGAAAAGTATCAATTGATACAACTAGGTATAGTTTAGACACACACACACATACACAGGCACACGTGTGTCAGGAATAAATATGGCTTCAAAAAGAATTTCAAAGTCATCTATGGAGGCTTGAGTCTGCTAGGCTTCATTCCAGACCTACTTCTATGTATTAATTCACATGTCACTGCATGAAAAAATACCATTTTGTGTTGTTCTGCAAAACGTAAATTCAGTGTGGTCCCCCTTGGCATACAGATCAATGAGAGGCAACGTAAACCCCAGAATTCTACATATTTGTTCTTGGGTTTGACATAGGTTGCAAGGATGGTGTTATGGTTGAATAACTCACATGAGGCACCAGGTATCTAAGGAAACACGCCAGTTGTCTTGGAAATGAGGAGGCGCTGTGTGCAGGAGGCAGTCAAGTGGGGCCAGTACTGCTGAAAGAGCAAGGGAGAGAGGGAATCCTGATGATAGTGTTGGACATCTTGGATCCAGCCTTGCCAAATGCCAGCCAATGCTAATAAAGAGGGAAGAGAGAAAGGACGGAGAGAAAGAGAGAAAGGAAGACAGAAAGAAAGGAAAAATGGATGTAGGGAGGAAAAGAGGAAGTCGGGGAAAAGAGCAGGGTGGGGAGAGGGGAAAGAAAGAATGATGAGAAAGAGGTAAGAGGAGGTAAAGATATGTTAGAAAGATTATCCACATCCAAAACCAACCAAAACCTTCACATACTTTGGCTTAATATAGGAGCTGCTTCAGTTGCAATGGAAAGTGATGATCTCTCCATTCGGATTCACATTAGCTACCCAGCCCTGGCCAACATCAGTCTACGCACACATAGTCTCGCTCATGTGGTATGGTGCAGTCTATGAAACAAAAATCATTTTCCAAAAGAAGTTTAAGTCATCCTGCTCACCCCAAGAAGATTCTTTCAAGACACTACAACAATGTACCATTGGTTGCGAGGGCCCAGTGAGACCACCTGCTAAGCTCTTTTTTCCTGTATAAAACATGGACATTGTTACAGATTAGAAACTGGTGGTCAACTTAATGCCAGTGGAATTAAATCACCATGCTGCTAAGCATAGATGTTTCACCTGAGGAAAGTTACCAGCATAAATAGACACGTGGAGAAGAAGAGAGGCGTTAATACATTGAGGCGTTGTGGGTTCTCCTACGTGTTGCTGTTTGAGCCCTTGGTTCTCCTGGAGAAGCTCTGGTCCTCACATTGAGCATTGCTTCCTGGCTCTGGAGGGGAAGACGAGTGCCCCTTGGTCTCCAGGATGAACTCGTCATGCTTGCTTCCTGGCATGTACTCAACTGTGCTTGTTGTTGGAGGAGCTCAGGACCTCTGTGTCACAGAGGATGGCTGTGGTGCTTTTCAGGACAGCCCTGGTCTTTTTTTGTGACTGTGACTTCTCCACTCCAGTGTAGAACCCTCAACCTACCAGCACAGCTCCTTCACCCTGCTGGCATAGACTTCCTAGCTTCCACCACTGACCTTTGGGTCTTCCCAGCACGGATCTGTAAAAGAGACTGGCGTGAGTCCTTCTTGTGGGCTCTAGAACTCCAGTTGGACTCATGGGAGGCCTTGAGCTCTGGGTTTTCATCTGGACTCATATGGGACATTGCTGTGGGATTCAGGCCCTTGGCTAACTATTCTATCTCTTTATTGTTGTGGACAGATTTCCTGCATTTCTTTGTGTTAACTCTGGGTGACCATCATAAAAATATTACAAACTCTATGTCCTGATTCTAATTGTTCTCCACACAACCCCTGACTACAACAGACATCAATCTCTATACAGGACAGGCAGAATTCTCAGAAGTGGGACCTGACCATACCTATTGATTTTTCATGTTGCACACATCTTTTTGAAATTCTTGTCTAAAAAATAATAATAAAAAACATTGGTGTTTTACATAGAGGGGCGAGAGAATGGGCAGGGAGAGGGTGAAAGCGCAGACAATATGGTCAACGCATGATGTATAGCTGCATGGGTCTACCACAGTGAAACTCACCAACTTGGATCATTATTACATGCAAATAATTATTTTAAAAAATTTTCCTTTACTTTACACCTTAAATATGGACAGTTAAATACTTTACACCCTAAATATGGACAGTTAAATATAGATTTAGATCATTATTACATGCAAATAATTATTTTTAAAAATGTTACTTTACACCTTAAATATGGACAGTTAAGTAGTTGAAAGGCTGACTGGACCTTAGCTGAGGCTTCCTCTCACTGGCTTGGTGCTAATGGCCCTAAGTGCTCAGTAAATATTAGTCTTTGCTGCTGGTGGGTGGTAAGGATTAGGGTTAGCCAAATTTGAAAACTCCTTTATGGATGGTCCGCAATGATTATTACTAAACTAGTCTGACTGCAGGTGGAGAACCTTTGTTTGAAATCTGACCTGTCCAATCACTGTCCTGAGCAGTGGTACAAGCCTGTAATCTCAGCTACGTGGGAGAATGAGGTGGGAGGAACATGAGTTTGAAGCCAGTCCTGGCAACAGAGTAAGAAAACCCGAAAGAAAGAAAGAAAGAAAGAAAGAAAGAAAGAAAGAAAGAAAGAAAAGAAAAGAAAAGAAAAGAAAAGGAAAGGAAAGGAAAGGAAAGGAAAGGAAAGGAAAGGAAAGGAAAAGAAAAGAAAAGAAAAGAAAAGAAAAGAAAAGAAAAGAAAAGAAAAGAAGAGGGGGTGAGAGAAAGAAATGCTTGGGATTGGAGGGATTTGGATTGTTTTAAATTTTGGAATATTTGCATATATATAATAAAGTATCTTGGTGACAGGACCCAAGTCTAGACATGAACTCCATTGCGTTTCACACACGCCTTATACACATAGCCTGAAGGTCATTTCGTATAATATTTTAGCACACCTGCATTTTGACTGCAACCCATTACAGGAAGTCAGGCATGGAATTCCCCACTACTGACGTCGCACTGGCATTCCAGAAGTGTCAAGAGTTTGGAGAACCTCAGAGTTCAGTTTTTCAGATCAGGGTGATTCACCGTATCAGTATTACAACTACATGCCAGGCACTGTCTTAGGCATTCACATACAGTATCTTCAATCAAACATCCATAAACCCAAGCAGGGAGGTACTATCCTAATTCTCATCTTGCCAATGATGAGATTAAGCATGGAAAGGGTGAACAATTTACCTGGGTCCTGGCAGTGAATGAGGGCAAAAGTCAGAACTTCAGAGTCTGAGCCCCAAGCCACGACTTGCACTGCTTTATCGACTGGGAATGTATCTAAATCGTGATCTGTCTGTGCATCGTCTTTTTTGACTCTTTCCCTCATTTTCTTCCTCCTTAGTTGGTAAAGCGGTGGTTACTTTCCTTACACCACTCCCCACCCCCAGCATTCCCACAAGGATGGCACTAAGGCCACACTTAGTGACTAGCAGTCACTAAGCGTTCCTCTCCCGTGCTAACAAGCTTGGGAAGCCTTCCGGATTGGGAAGCCGAGAGTCCAATGGTTGTTTCCTGCCCAGACCATCTCCAAGTTCAAAGTCAAGGACAATCAAGCACGGTGCTCCTACTGTGCAGTTAGGAAATCACTCATCACCATCACGGAGCCTCACGGTCCTAGGACAGGGAATGAGCACCACCACACCCTCTTTCCCAATGAGGAAACTGAGGCACAGACTCAGATCCTAGGGAGCAGTATGTTCCAGTGGCCATTCCTGGGCAGGCGAGTGGTGTGGGGAGAAGGATGGGGCTCTGAAGACCCTTGGGTGGAACCCCTCAGTCTTGCCTTCATCACACTGGTACCCACCTTCCTGGCGGAAACCTTAGTTCTCATTTTTGTTCTGGAGAATTTAGCCTGGCATGTTCCTAACAGTGTTGTCAAAAGCACATAATCCTCTTCACAAATTGTATCTGAAGATGATATAGAGGAAAGGAGCCACAATACTTTGTAAAAAACTCTCTTTATCTTTGATGAATTGAGTAACAGCCTAAGAAAACAGCTCTGACTTGGGTCAGATTGTATCAAAAAGCGTGTTAACACAACCCAGCCTAATCCTTACCTTCACATGATGCTCTCAAGTGGTCACGCAGTTCCAGCAGCAGATATGTAATTCAACAAACCCCCGGGAGCTAATCAGGCCTTTCAGGCCGCAGAGCCATGGACCAAGGTCATTTAACTTCAGCCCTTTTATCAGTAGAAATCAGCCTTCTAAAGACTACTTGGCAGGCAGTGACCAGCAGCAGCCCACTCAGCGACTGAGCTTTCTGCGTCATAAAACACTTTTGAAAAGGAGAGATCAAAGGGCCCCTACTTCCTATTGAAATCCAATTGCTTCCAAAGCTCCTTGCAAGGACCCAGGCTCCCTGGCGAATGGGTCACTGCCATCCTGGTCTGAAAAGGCCACTGCTAAAGCAACACAATGGGGACATTAGGGCAGCCAGGCATGGAGAAGAAACGGACGCCACTTATGGTTTAATTGTTGGGGACAAAGAAAAAGAGAAAGGATGTGGAAACCAAGAGAAAAATTGGATGGTGCACTGGGCACTGAGGATGAGGGGGGTGCCTGAGCAGCCTGGATCATGGCACACCTTCTACTGGGAGCCTAGGATGTGGTGTGAGGCAGGAGGATAGTCAGACACCAGGCCAGAGGTCCAACAGGGGCAGCAAAGTGGTCTACCTCCCTCGCCAGCTGGGCCTTCACTGAGGTCCTCAAAGAAAAACACACCCATGTTACATGGGTGGGCGGAAATGCAAGACAAAGGGCAGTTTGTGCACGTCTTAGTGGTTGGTCTTCACCTAGAGCTTGGGGCTTGGTTCAGAGTTCCTTAAGGAAGAGGTATATGCCACAGATGGTAATGTGTGGTCTTCAGATAGGACTGGTACTAGCGAAAAGCAAGTGACCTTAGGCCTAGACATTGCTCTTTCATGGCGAAACACAGAACCTTGGTACAAGGTGTTGAGAAAGAGACAGTCTAAAAGGCAGGAATGGTGGTCAAATCAGTACTGATCCATTTCTCTTGAAGTTTCACAGTGAACACAGAGCATACTGAAATGTAGAAAATGTGTCACAGTAAAGATACTTAACTTGCCTGAAACCAAAGTCGCCCAACTGACATGACTATGAAACTCCTTTATTCTCTTGAGTATATAAAGAAAGAAATATACAATACTATGTTCTAGGGGGGAACCACTGCTTTGGTGCTTTTCTAGTGAACTGTGAAGAGATGTTTTTTTTTTTCACATGGCGGGCTAAGCCAGGGAAAGTCTAGGTTTATACAGTTAAACAAACGCCATGATTGATATTTCTCTAACTTACTAACACACTGATGTGCACAGTAAAGCTCTGGGAGGTGGCATTTGGCCCCTAACTCCACCAGTTCCCCCATTTCTAAAACCATGCTCTATGAGCCACTTGTTTCCAAGTTCTGAGGAGGCCCAGCTTGGTTCACAAGCAAACAGGTGCAGGTCTAAATGCCCCACTGGTCTAAATCCTCGACCCTAGATTTAAGTCTGTGACTGGTTCCAGCAGCCACTGTGCTCTGGCCAGCATCTGGCCAGATGGAAGAATGGCAGTTCAATGTGTCCTTTCAGTAACTTTCAAAATTACACGCACTTCACCTATATGGTCCTCAAATGTTATACGCATTTGAATCACATGCAGAATGGAAAGAGCCCGTTTCTGGACTTGGCCTTCCTAAGCTTTGGTGGGAATCAAAGGAATGGACATATTCAGTGCCTCAAATGAAACAAATGGAGTTGATCCCACTCTGAAAGTCACTCTCCTAGCAGAAAAGATCCCCCAAGTAGAGTATTCTAGAGCAGAACAGTCTCTTAGACCTCCTAGTACACAGGAAGACAGACACAGGTTTGTTTTCTCAGCAAACAAAATCAAGGAACAGAGAGGGAATTCCTAAGCCAGCTGTAGCTCAATAATGAGATGAAGTCTCCCTCCATGGTGGGCTGGCTGGCTGGTCACTGCAGTGGCTGGGGGAGGCCCGGCAGAGCAGAAAGGACACACGAGGCAGGCAGTGATCAGATTAGATTTATCTGCAACTCTGCAAATCTGCAGCAAAAGGGACAAATCCAAAACCCTTCATAGGACTGAAGGTCTCCAAGTGGAGGGGGTAGTGGCAACCTGGAAAAGGCATTCAGAATTTTAAAAATGGTCCCCCTACCACCACCAAGAGAAAGAAGAGAAAAGAATAATAAGAGGGAAAGTTTGTAATTTTAGTGTTAGAATCATTCCAATCTACTCAGGTCCTGAATGAAGGGAGCCTGTCAGTTTCGGGGTGGGGGGTGCAGGCAGCACTTTAAGAAAATATTACAAATATTTTAAACAGAAGTTAATTTGGAGTTAAGAGGAATTCCCCACTTGAAAAATGCCAGCTGCAGTGTGCATCACACATGCATGTCTGTATGTCTGTGTGTACACATTTCACTGCTCTATCCCTTCCACCTTTTCTCCTGCTGGGGTTTCCCTGGTAGTTAATGGAATGGTTAGTTTTCCTACAGGTACTTTGCCAAATCATGTAGAAGGAATTCCTCTTCTGTTAGGCACAAGGTTGCCGTTGTATCCTGTGATGCGAGTGCTCCAGCCCTACTCTTAGACACCAGCACAGAAGTGCCAAGATGTCTTACGATCTCATTCATCTCAGATCAGTCTCTGTCCCAACACAGAACTGTCATCTCCTCTGGCATGTTAGCTTTGATGCGTTCTCTGACAAGTCTGTTAGGCGCAATCCCTTTCCCGAACTCTCGAGTCCATCTGCACTGTCCTGAATCCATCACCGTGGTTCTAATTAACTTTAGAGGCATCATGAGGCCCTGCTTGGCCAAAGCAGTTAAGCAGTGTATCCTGCAGCTAAGAACAGTGAAGAAGTCCTTCCTCCCGACCTGGCTGTTTCTCTTCTATCCCCATCCTGTCCATGGTCTTATGAAGCGTCCCCCAGTGTGTATCTCAGTGCTCTCACAGGACTCACTTTCTTCATTTGATCATTTTTCAAAAGCAAATAAATATATTTCTGCAGATTTGTAGCCTTAAGATGATAAGGTAAGTAAAATGTTTTTGCTCAAAATTCTTGTTTCTATTCATAGAGAAAAAAATACATCCCACAATTTAGGCTGAAACCATCTATATTATTTCCTGTCCATTTATGGCACAGATCTCAAAAGAGTACAGAAAGCCAATCAGCACAGTAGAAGGTACTCAGCTTTGTTAACCTTCGGAATAGTGCAAGTACCATGTCACACCTATAGAATGGCTACAAGAGAAAAGACAGACAATATCCAGTGTTGATGAGGATGTGGAACAACTGGAAATCACATACTGACAACGGAAGTGAAGGTAATATAACCACCCTGAAAAGTGAATTGGAAATACCTACTAGAGCTAAATCTATGCATGCTCTATGGCTCGGCTACTTCATTCTTAGGTATACACCCAACAGAATGTGTCCCTAAACTCACCAAAGGGCAGCAGGATTGTTCAGCAGTAGCTTTCATCACAGCTTCAAACTGGAAAACCGCCTGATAGTTAATCAACAAAGAAGATGGAAACACTGTAGAACCTTCGTGCCCAAAATTACTTTATAATGCTACTTCTGTAAAGTTTTGAGATAAGTATGATGAAACTGTTCAAGTTCAGACAGTGGTTACCACTGGTGGGTAGTGGACGGAAAAGGACAGAGAGGTGCTCTCAGGGACACTAATAATGCCCTGTTTGGTCTGGCTGGTGATTACAGGGGTATGAAGTTGATGAAAATTCATCAAGCAGGGCTGTTATGATTTTTGCATTTTTCTGCAGTATAGTTAGTGCATTTGTGAGTACACAGTATATGTCAAAGCAAGGTTACAAAAGTTAACACAGTGCAGTACCACAGTTTGTTGTAGTTCTTTCCTCTCTTGTTTTGCTTCTTCTAGTTGGTCTGAGTATGGGTGTGCATGTCTTTCAGCCATTTGGTGGAGATGTAGACAGGTAATGATAAGCTTCATTCTCTCCCTACTGCTTACCAAAGGAGCCCTGGCAGTGTCAACAAATTGGATAATCAGAGTCAGATGCCTAGACATGGTAATGATCTTAGAAATCAATTCACATGCTTCACAAGAACAAGCTGAGGCCTAGTGGGGTAAATCTAAGCACCTGGCTGTTTGGCTGACCTGAGCCTTATGATTCCAGTTCATAGCCATCTTGGATACAGGCAGATCTGCTACGCAATTACTGCTTTCACACCTGTGAAAGATGGGCCTCTAACCTACTGCATTCTTCTGTGTTAGGTGGTAGTTTGCTTCCTGTTCAAATGTAAATCTGTAAGTTAGAAATAAACTGGCGTCTACTCATGAGACAACTGATCATGTTTCCTGTCACTCTGGAGTTTTGACAGTACGAACCACGTGAGGCTAAGTTTTGTGAGAAATGACAGTGGGACAGGTTGCAGCTCTGCCAGTGCCCACCACGGAAGCCTTACACCTCAGTGCTGCAGTGTAAACAATCCTGTTACTCCCGTTTTAGAGATGAAGGAACTGAGGTACTTGGTTGAATAACTTGTCCAAGATCCAACAAGTGCTAATGTGAAAATCAGAACCTGGCCAAACTGCTCTTAACCATAAGTACATGGGGTGAGATGGTTTAAGGTATTCTACTGGCGTGTCTAACCCGTGAAGATTTTAGAATACTGGAACAGACATGCAGGAATGCTAAAAACCAGCAGGAAGTGTGCCATGGCCAAACAAAACACCAAGATACATGAATGCATGTGTGCACACATATGTGCATAACCATGTTATACAGGTCGTAAGTAAGCATTTTCGCTTAAATGGATCCAGCTTACTTGGAAATGTTAAATCATTGCTTTTACTTTATCCTTTAAATAGATCAAAAAAAATACCATGAATGTGGTTATCATGAAAGACTTTAGCTGAATTTCAGGCTGCACTATGAAACAACAGTTACAAGAGGACTAAGAGTTGCAGCTAGCGGAGAACATGGGAGTCCTCATTCAAGCCTCCTAAGCAGCTCCTCTTGCTCATGACAAGATGCACACCACGTATCTCCAACTGCAGCCCTTAGCAGCTTTCTTACACGTCCACGCCACCACGTGGTCACCATGTGGCCCTCACACAGCTCTTCTGTCACTGCAAGACTTTTGCAGTTGCTACACAAAAGCCCAGCACACCACTGACTGCCTCATATATTTGACTGGCTCCAGAGAGAAGTGTCATTTACACCAATAATCTTGGTTGGATGCTTAACAGAGGAAAATTACCCAGGGAGGAAATAACACTTGTCCCAAATGCTTTTAAATGTGCCGCCACCCTGGATGCCACACATGTGCCTACTACCTCAAGAACACACCATGCCACACCCTGAAAAGATGCCTCCTGCCAGCAAGGTGATGCCAACAGGTTAAAGGAGAGCAAAAGAGTACTTTTCAGGCAAGTGGCAAGTTAGGCTAACCAGGGTTGCTGAAGGCAATTTTACACTGAAATAGTTTTCTCATTTCCAAAGCAATGTAGACGCATGCAGCTTGTTAGACTTACAAAATGCCTGGTCTCCCAAGACTTTACAGAGCGAATGGCATCCATCAAATTAATTTCCTTGGGAATTGTCTCAAACATGGAGAATGAAAAAGGCCCAGACCATTAAACATCAAAAGAATGTTCTAAATGGTCATTAAAGTTCTATTATATTTTCTTCTTGTTTTTTTCTGACAGCAGATTAGATTAATTCAATTGAGAATACTGTAAGTATCAAAACTGACAGTGTGAATGTGTGGACTTGGCTAGAAGAACACTTAATATTGCAGACATCTGTTCATTCAAATTATGCAAAACAGAAAAGCCCAAGCTTGGCTAGACTAGGGTGTACTTACCAAGCCGGCACACGTAGACACAGCCACAGAAGAGGAGCTGTCATTTCTGATAAATCCCTGATAGAAACATCGTTGCACAGAAGGTTCCCGAGTCTCTGAAGCACCATCTTTTCCAAGTACCTGGACAATAAAGTGACTGCTCAAAATCGCCGAGGGCTGAAGTTCTAAGTGGAGTTCCTGTCCAAATGCTGAAAATCGGTAATGCAGGGAGCTCCTGGCACTCTGTGCAGAGCGCTTTTTCCTGCCGTTGTGCAAAATGTCGTGTGAAATATATGACCCGCTGGAGTCCACTTCTACTGGTGTGACAAAGACATAATCTGCAATGGGAAAAGTTTAGCTGTCAGCACCCAGAGCCCACAATGCCAAATGGTCACTTTCCAACAAGCTGGCCAAGAGTGACAGACAGCTGAGATAACTTTGTTCCTATCACCAGGCACCTAAGTCCTAGAGCAAACATAACACAGAGCAGCTCACAAAGAGGACGACCTGCTCTTCTCTACAATTTGTTCTGCCACCCTCATTCCCACTGAAACCAAAAGCCAGGTGCAGTTTTGATCAACTTCAGGAATGTTTGCGGAAGGGTCACAACTCTCAAAAGAAAGAAGAGGGCTCTCTATGTATTTAGTTATGGAATCATCCATAGCTAAATAAATAAAACATGTGCAATGGATTTGGGGAGAAAACAGTTAATATAAAGCCTCAAAGATAAATAAGTAGGGATTTTTTTTCTCAAGAGGATTAGAAAGTTTATGTTAAGGTTGAACTGGAAGCGTATTTTGGAGGGCAGAGTTTAAATGGCCAGACATTCACAGGGGTAACTTCAGATGATCCCCAAGGGTGTTAACGAGCGCCAAAAGCCTCATGTTCCCGATCCTACTTACGTGTGATGATAAAACCCTCAGCACTTGTATCACATTAACATTTTACTCAGAGCTTTCTCAGAGGCGAGCACATTTAATCAGAAGCCTGAAATACTCCATGCACAGAGAAATGCCTCTAAATTGTCAGAGATACCCTCTGCATGTATTTGGGCTGATGCTCAAAACTGTTGGGACACGTTGGAGGAGGCGTGGCAGATCAGGGGACACCTGGAAAGGCAGGTTTGAAAATATGTGTACCCCCCCCCCCAGCAGCACTAATTGCTGCATGCTCTGGAGACAGGAGTGTTGCAAAACAAGAGCTGCTTGGAAAAGCAAGGGCAGCAGCTCACTGTTTCCCTCCGCAAAACACTGAAACTGCAAAGCATCGTCGTCCCCACATGCTTTGGAATATGCCCTCCTCCGAGCGCTCTGCGTTTCTACTTTCAAGACACTGAATGGGAAACTAATTTGGAAAGCTTTTCGAGAGATTCCGAACAACGAAGAGGCATGTTTGAGTCACTTGGGTCCTTGGTTACTAGAGCAGGGGGAAAATAAAAATTAAAAAAAGAGGAATTTCCATCTTCCCAAAACGGTCAACAATAACAACCACCACCACCGCCACAAATCATTTTAAGCTGAAGAATACAAGCAGCTAGCAGGAATCATTGAGAGACATTCCAGTTAGACTTGTGTTTTAAAAGACCAATATGAGGATGGCTTTCAACTGCTTCCTATCACATAGCCACCATCTGTGACTTGCTTGGGCAGCTCTCATTCTTAGGTGTTTTAGTACTGTCTCTCCCATTTTCTCTTTGCTTCTCTCCTTTAAGTAGAAATGCTGTACTATAAATGACATATGCATATTTCAGAAATTGAGGGGGAAATTCTCTCCTCTTCACCTTAAAAGATTGAACAGGACATACTTCACTTTTGTTAAAAATCTGATACATTGCTTTCTAGTGGTTCTTGATTAAACGCAGACAAATCTCACCTCCTCCTCCTTCTCCTACCAAAGACAGACTTACCACAACCATCTCTGACTATGGTACAAACAGCTTCCACAGTAAAGCGTGTCCAAAAGCATCTGAAACTCTGAGTTTTAGTTGGATTTGGGGAAGCCCCACCCCCAAGACACCTGCTACTAGTTTGTTTCCAGGAGCAGAATAACCAGACTATTAGTCACATCCAGAGCCCCCTGTAGAGAGTTTGGGCCTTGACTAAGGATGAGGTCCCTTCAGGTGGTCTCGGGGACAGAAGGAATCTTCAGCCATTAAGGGATAAGGAGGGGGTGGTTTTAGAAACTACAGCCTCTGATTGGACAGAAGGTAAATTCTCAAGAGCTAATTTCCATGTGCCTCTTGTCTTCTTACTCATTCTCTGCCATCCTTGGCTCAGTTTGACACCCCCTACCCCAACCTCCACTGCCACAAGAAGAGTTAATCCTGCAACGATGAAAATGTTAAAATCCCAAGGAATCTGGTTTGGACAGCAGTGCTTTGCTAGACAGCTTGGATAACGGAGCCAACTGTTAGCCTGTGGCTGGCAGAAAACAGGGCAGGATTTCCCTTCTGGGCATCATTTAGGAGTTGATAGCTGACAGAGTAAACAATGCTCTGGAAGTTTGTGTCTGAGGAATCTCAGGAGAGGAGAAGGTGCCTTCCCCTCTCTCTAGCAAGCTGTCTTTGGGCATCTTAGGACACAAGGGTAGAGAAGAGGAGGAAGAAAAGGCACAGAAGTGGCAATGAAGAGGGAGATGGGGGGCGGGAAGGTGTTCCTACTGCTGCCAACTTCACCAAGACTCAGTTTCTGCGAGGGAGGAGGAGAGGAGAGGAAGGAGACAGGGCGGGAGCCTTCTGGTCATTAACTCCCTACCCAGTGTCCACTTCCTTTTTAATTTCTCACCGCAGTTAGGATTAGTTTTCCTCCTAAGCCATCTGAGAAGGAGGGAAAATTCTTTCCGGAGGCATGGATTCCTCTGCTAAGCTCGGTGCTCGCCATCCCTCCTCTCCAGACACGAACAATTTCCAAGCCGGCGCACACCTGCTAGGTTAGGCTGTGCGCTTCTCTAGCTTTTCTCTTTGCGGGGTGAGGAAAGGAAAACACCCCCAAAAAACCTCGTGGGGCGGCGTGGGGGGAGCAGGGAAGGGAGCAAATACGAACCATCATTCAATCCGCTGCCGCCGCTGCTGCTGTCACTGGCTAAGGCCGCGGCGACCGAGGCGCAGCAGAGGCAGCACAGCTGGAGCGCCTGGAAGAGAAAAGGCGACATCGTGCGCGCGTAAGGGGCGCGGAGGGTGGCGCAGGGCGCCCCCTACACCCCGCACTCGCGCGCCCCTCCGTGCCACCTGCCTTGGCCCAGCGCCGCAGTCCCGGGGGGTCCCACGGCGGGCCGGAGCCCGCGGCCCGGAGAGCGCACGCGAGCAGGAGGAGGGCGCACTCCATGGTCAGGTGCGGGCGCGGCGACCACGGGCGGCGGGGCGCGGCGGGCGGAGCGCACGGGGGGCGCGCATTCTCCCCGCGGGCCCGGAGCTCCGCGCCCCAGGTGCGGCACCAGGTGGGAGCCGCCGCCGCCCCTCCAAGGCCTCCTCCTGCCTTCCCTGCGCGCCGGCCTGCGGAGCTGCCGCCTGCAGCGCTCCGAGTGTGTGTGTTGGGGGGGGGGGGGGCAGGGGGCTTCCCGGGCCGCGGCTACGCGCCCGTCTGTGCGTCTGTCTGGGTCGGTGTGAGCGTCTGAGGCTCGGAGGGAAGCAGCGCCAGCTGGCTCCCCCAGCGCCGCAGCTGAGCGCCCGCCTCTCCACCGCGCGGTGATTGGCGACCAGCGGCTCCCGGGCTCCTCCGAGCCCCCGGGCTGATGCAAGGGCGTGGGATTCCGGGCTCGGGCTCCGAGGGAGGGGGTGGAGGGGGCGGGGAGGCTAGGTTGGCGTGAGGGAGAGAGGAGGGGAGCTTACGGGGTCTGGAGGGGCGACGTCATTTCAGCGCACGGAGGAATGAGCAAGTGAGAGGCGACCCAGGTAAGAGGCAAGTTCCTTCCCTGTTACTGCACGTGCCTCCTCTGCGAGTCTCTTGGGGGCAGTCAGGACAGTTAGGGTCTCAGCGTCTCCTTAGTGGCTGGCAGGGGCTACCCTGCTTTAGCTCCTTTGTCTCTTCCAGGTGGAAATCATTAACCCCTTGATGGGATATGGGGAAACTGAGGCCCAGATCCGCTCAAAATACTCTAGCTACCAACCGGGAGAGGTGCCTGTAATTCCCACATTTGGGCGACTGGAAGATTAAAACAGTGAAGCAGTTCTGGTATACAGCTTGTGAAGGTTCCTGGTCACCTTGACCTCCTTCTGGGTCTCTCTGTCCTCTCCAAGTGATCATGATTCCAATTCCTGAAGGCTGAGTGTTGGCCCCAGACACCCAAACTTACAGAAACCAGCCAAAGCAAACAACTTCCCGTCACAGTGTAGCTCCCGTTTGCTGTGCTGCTGTACGCGGACTCCGTGCATTTGTTTGACCCTTTGATCCCTGCTGCACGAAGTGAGACACATAGTCTCATGGGCCAATGGGAAGAACCCTCACTGGGTAACTCAGCAACTGTGAGGGACCCAAAAGGAGCGCAAATACTACGAAAGAAGCCAAATTAGGCTCTCAAATTAGACAACAGCAGAATCTAAGTGGGGGGTGAGAGAGCAAGAACATGAGCACATCAGGCATTTCTTGGGGATCCACATTGAAAATTGGGCCAGAGACATAGAGAGGAGTATGATTGTGCGTGTTTGGAGAGGGGCAACAGGTAAGTGAAGAGCTTGAAGGAGACGAGGTGTGTATCTTGACGGAAGAGCTACAGCTGGAGGGACAGGTGGCTGGGTAAATAGGACCTGGTGGGATAGGCGGGGGATAAAGCATGTAGGAAATTTAGATTTCAGGGTGTGTGTGTGTGTGTGTGTGTGTGTGTGTGTGTGTCTGTGTGTGTCTGTGTGTGTAGAAGGCAACATCTCCCAAAAAAGCCAGTGTGCGTCTTAAGTGTGCATATGGCCTTGAGGTGCTGAGCAGGGCCAGGGAGGACCAAGTTAGGCCACTGTTGCTAGTATCAAGGTGACAGTGACAGGGTCTTGGAGCAGGTGGTAGCAGTGATGGTAGACATATTGCCTGTTCAGTTGGGTGATGGTTACACTGAGGTCCATGTTGAGTGATCCACCAACAAATGTGGTCGTTCATTGAATGTAACAGTGGACTGAGGCCTGAAGAGGCAGAATATGGCACCCCATCTACCAGAAGGGGTGAGGCAATGCCTTGTGGTAACAAAACCAGTGATTCCCCAAGAGTGATCTATTTAATCTTCTGATGCCTTCACTTCAAAACCTTTAAAATGGAAATTAATACATGCAAAGAATGTCCTGAAAATCCATTATAGTTTCCCGACCACTTTACAAATATCCTTTGAAAGAAGAGTTGGTTCTGTGTTTCCATTGCTTCATAAATCCTCTGTCAAACCTTAACATGCATCAGAATCACTTGTGATTCTGGTTTGAATGCAGGTTGTTGGGCCAGGTTCCATTGAGGAATCATGTCACCAAAGAGACTGGGGTGGACAGGGCTGGAAGTCACATTTAGTAAACTAAAGTGACCTGGAGTGGTTCAGGGCAGGTCACATTCAGCAGAGAGTAAACATGTTCTTGGTTTGCGTCTCTCCAGTGAGATGCATTTGCAAGAAACCATCAATATCCTTTTGTTCTTTTAGAGCCAGTGATGTAGGATACATACCCAATGCAGGAGGCCAGAGAAAACGCTGGCCTCTACTGTACTCTAGGCTAAGCTATGGACAGTCTTGTCCTTAGTACTATTGACATTTGGAGCTGGAAAATTCTTTGTGTTGGGAATTGTCCTGTGCTTTATAGTAAGATGTTTAAAAGCATCTCTGGCCATCTACCCCCTAGGTGCAGGTAGCACTCCCACAATTGTGACAATACACTGTGTTATTTCCAGAGGACCCTGGGCTGGGCTGGGGTGGTGCTGCCCCAGTGAGAATCTGAATGACAGTGCAGATCTAATCCTGTCTAGTGACATTTTCCCCATCAGCATGGAGCCTCATATCCTGTCATTCATTCAGCAGCCACCCATGCATTGAGTGCCCATCCTTTGGGCTAATGTGATTCATCACACACACATACACACACACACACACACATACTGATTTTCCACACACCAATTAATCATTTCTCCCCATAGATGCCAACCCCCCACAGTTTGATATTCTCACATAGTCATACATCTAGCCATAAAACTTCCCATTTTGTTCATTTGCAGATAATAAGGTCCAATCTTTTCCATGGAGCTGGTATACAAACACGAAGCTATAACTTCTGGATAATTTTATGCATTCAATTTTCCAGGAACTGGCCCTGCAATATGTATAAATGGTCATTAGATGGTGACAGAGAGTTGTGAGCGCATGGTCCAGCCTTGAAGATTTGAATTTCTGGCCCTCTTGATTCTAAGTAACATAGATGTCTCAGTTGATTTTCAAACTATAAACCTAAGACACTACAATGATTATCAAAAGTTCATAGTAAACCAACACAGAGGAACAAATACTGTGTTGTATTCTTTCAAACCAGACCAGGAATGCAGGCAAGTAGGCAGGCAGGCACGAAGGAAGGAAGGAAAGAAGGAAACAGACATTTGAGATAGAGAAATCATAGTTTCAGCCTTAATTACTAAAAACTTCTTCCCCCTTTTCTCCTGCTTTAAAACTCAATGACACTGTTCTAGGTATTGGCTTTTCCTTCTTTTTCTAGTAAAGTAAGCTTATCCACCCACAGGTCCCCCAAAAGCAGTATGTTCTAAATAATATAGCTTGCTGCTAGAGCAAGACATACATGATAGGCTGTATCAGCGGTAGAATGCTTGCCTAGCATGCATGAGACCCTGGATCCAATACCAGGAAGGAATAGAAAGAGAACAGGAGGGAAGGAGAGGGCAGGAGAAAAGAGAGGAGAACAGGAGATTGCTGGGTAATGGAAGGGAAAGGAGGCTGGAGGGGAGTGACCGGAGGAGAGCAGGACAGAAGAGAGGTGGAAGGGATGGGAGTGGAAAGGGAGGAAGGGGAAAGGGAGAAATTGTAAATCCTCTTATTTACTTTTCCTCTTATCCATGATCCTGACACTGCAAGGATCCCTTCCACAGAAAGCAATAAGCATTTTCCCCCTCTCACATTGTGAGTGTCTGTGCTCCTTTTTCTCTTCGAGGTAACATGGAGAAGTGTTGCCTTTCCTTCAGCCTCTCAAAGTTGCATCACAGTTTCTTGGGTTTTATTGGTCACAAGATCTGGCAGTTTCTTGTAGAGAAGATTTTCATATCTAGAAAAAAACCTCCTCCAAAGTCATGCATCTATACCTAGAATAGGGAAAAAATAAAACGCTATAGCTCTATTTCATCATAATGGCCCAAAGGGAAAATGAAGAGATCGGAATGGATTGACTACCTTGAAGACCTGGGAGGGGAGGGCTATTTTCTGCTGTGTGTGTATCCAAAATGAGATTGAGTTAATAAAGGCTGCCCTCAGAACTGGTGGCTCCATGGACACAGAAGAGGTAGAAGATCACCTCCTTTCCCCCCTTCATTAGAGATGATCATCCAGAAAGCTAGGTTACAGGCAGCAACCTTGGTTTGAATTTATTTATTAGCAATAGTGTAAGAGGCAGAAACTCTTAATTTCACAACTAATAAAATGAGTAACTAGATGATCATCAGATACAATTTAGGGATTCTCAGATACAATTTAGGGATTCTCAGCTGTTCTCCCTTGCAGGTCTACACTGTCCGTCATTTCCTCCTCTTACGGGATTGTCGCTGACCTCTTGCTTTGCGACCTGTGCCCCTGAGTTATCTGTGTAGTGAAGTTTCCTCCCCCATCCCGGCTTTGCACTGTGCCGTGGGCCCGCTGGCTCTCCAGCTTCCCGGTTCTATTTTTAGCCCTTTCCCAAGCCCTACTATTAAAAGTAGGTCGCTGGCCAGAGGCTGAAGAGGTAGTATTAAAACTAGACTACTTATTTCCACAAAGGAACTCAAGGCCAAGTTCGGAACTCTCTGCATATTGGAAGACTGGAATATATACTTTTCAAAAGCTCTGGAAAACATCAGGCTGCCTGAGAAGGGTAACAAATAACTTTTGTTTTCAGGAATTATTGTCTACCACAATGATCCCACCATTACTCCGACTCAAGTTCTCCCTGAACTGTAGGTCCAGGGCAGCCAGGATTCGGAACTACTGTTAATCAGAATCACCTGGAAATTGTTAGATGTACACATTCTTGGCATCCTGATGAATATTCCAATTAAGTGGGTCTGGGTTTCTGATGTAACTAAATATATTACAAAACAATAATTGCGACCCACTCTACTTCCACTTCTTGGATGCCAGCACTTCTTCCCAGCCAATAGGATTTAAAGCCTCTGGGATGCTTTTCTCTCATTTCTTACTCATGGAAGTAGCCAAGTTTTGCAAAGAAAAAAAAAAAAAAGAGGACAAACCTGGGACTGGATCCCTAATATGGTGCCAGGTGCTAAGTGGTAAGTACTGATGTTTGTAGTGTGTTTGATTTGTTTTGGGGGTGAAAGAGGGTGATTTGCCTTTGTAACTTTTCCATTTCCCTTCTGGTTTAATCCATGATGTAGACATGTCCAAATGTGTAATAGCACTTTCAAGTTGGCAAAAAAAAAAAATATTGGCCTTAAAGGTGAGAACTGGACTCAAATGTGACTTAGTAGAATTCTTTCCTGGTGCTAATCTAAACAATTTGGGAGAAAGACTCCATCTCTCAGCAGTTGTCGTGCAGTATAACTGAGGGCTGGTATTGTCAGCAGCCATCTTCCTGAGCTGTGAGAAAGATACCAATCTACGGTAGGAAAGAAAGGGAAATACTCGGTTCTAGTCTAAGCCTGTGGTACCCGTATCTTTTCCTTTACTCCTTGAAATCTCTAGCCCAGAATTCTCTCTTCAAACCTTTTCTTCCTGTAAGTTAATCTTTGTAGTCTTCAGGTTTTTGTCACTTTTGGTGAAAGTAGCCCCAGTAGCTTTGCAATATGGAATAGCTTTTCATCGCTACAAAAAGTACCCAAGAGAGTCAACTAGGAGAGAATAAAAGGTGTTTTGTGGCTCACCGTCTGGAAGATTCCAGTGATGATCAGTTGGTCTTGTTGCCTTTAGGCCTCTGGTAGTACATCATGGTGAGCATGAATGGCAGATCAAAATCAGTCACCTCATGACCAGCAAGTGAAAGAAAGAAGGGACCAGAGTTGCATAACCCTTTCACAGGCACCCCCAATGGCCTAAAGTCCTCCCATGAGACCACCAACTCTTGACCTCCTCCAAATAGTGCTAATTTCTGTGTCCACTGGCTTTTGGTACTGTCACTTGATAACTTAGAAAGTCAACTTAAAGGAGGAAAGGTTGACTGCTGCTCAAAGGTGTGGGTCCATGGCCACTCATTTCCATTTCCAGTACTTTAGGCCCGAGACCATGAGGGAGCACCGTGGTGGAAGGGTGTGGCAGACAGAACTGCTCACTTGATGTCAGCCAGGAAGCAGAAGGAGAAAAGCTAGCAAGCAGGGAGCCAAGGACCAGACAAACCCTGGGTGACCACACCTCCAGTGACTTGTTCCATCCAGTTAGACCGCACCTCCCAGTAAGCCCATTGAGCTAATCGTGGATGGATTACTGCATTGATGGCGTTACATCCTTTATGATTTAATCACTTCCCTAAAGCCCATCAGCTCACAAGGAAGCCTTTAGCACGTGAGATTGGGGAGGTGTTTCAAATCCAAACCCTGGCAGCTGCCCTGGGGAGCAAGACTTTACTCTAAAAACTGTGGGGGACACTTAAGACCCAAGCTATGGTGTTATTTGAGTTGGATTGTGTTCATCTCTAACACAGGAGCAGCAGACCCTACCTTGCATTTATAAAATTTTCATGAGGCTTGACTAAGGCAACACATACAAAGTGGGTGATGCAAAATCCAGAGCCACCACTGCTCCATAAATGGCAATGTTCTCCCTCCTCATTTCTTGATGTTCTCTTTTTCCTATTCCTGAGGCTAGTCCACTTTCTGAGACTGTGATCTCCAGCATAGAGATAGATTCCACTGGATGTTTTCCCACCAAAACGCAGCCTGGGGCCTGATGTAACCCATCTGGTTCCAGAATCATAGCTGTAGGTATACTGGCTAGGTATGCATTAGGAAATGGTTCTTCTTCCTATGCAGGCACATTAAAGTGGGCAGATAATGGAATTTATGGCAACTAAGGAAACAGCAACCTCCTTGGCCAATGGTGCTTTATCAGAATAAGCTTTTGTAGTTTGAGAACCATCAGATTTTATTTCAGCCATTCACAGTGCCCACATCAGCTACAGTCTCTGCTTCAGCTTTTTCTTCTTTTGGATTCGGTACTAACTGGAAACACAGATTTCACTTACAGCTAAGAACTGCGCTCCTGTTCCTGAATCACCAGTTCCACTCCAGTCCCCCATTTATTCAGCATTCTCTCAGTGCTCATGGTGTCAGGGTGTTCATCCAAAAGGCTGGGCTATGCAGGTGAAGAAGCCAAGCGCATGACATCCAAAGTCAGTCACCCTTGATGTCTCAGCAACCCACAAATTGGCTTCTGATCCCAGCGTTATGTTCCTTTAATTAAAAGTATGATAAAGTCTATCATGAAGCAGTGAATAAGCAGAACTCTATAGACCTGACTCCTTGCACTCAGAATCATTAAACATGCCAGAGAGAATGAGAGAGCAAGAGAGATTACTGGTAACTCTCAGATCTGCTACTCTACCCTGCATCTCGGTCTCAAACTCACAACACATATTTCCACCCATTCACAGGATGTTTTCGCCTGGACGCACTGGAGGGACATTAGACCCCAAGAGGCACCGAGGAGAAACCACTGGACACACTGCATATAGACTCGGTTGCCCACACTCTCAAGCTAGGAAATTTGGAAGATGCACTTGAATGTGGAGAGCGAATCACCACATCTTATTTCTAAGTGGTGCAGGATCTGTCTCTCTCCATCCTTGTCATGATTGCTTTATTTCAGGTCATTAGCATCTGTCACCCATTGAGACTTAGAAACAGAGATACTGTATGCAGCCTTACTTCTCTGATTGCCCTGGCTGGACTAGGCTGGATGAAACACATCTGCTAGTGCTCCCTGCAACTACCTACATGTCTCTCTATGGCCACCATCAGATTCTAAGATTGCACAAGCTCCATCCTAACTGCTTTGTCATCTGTTTCAAACAGAGGCCATATCATTGTGATCTTTAGGCTAGCATGGACATCCTGGGTGATACATTTCATCAAAACCATATTGCCCAAAAGAAAAGCAAGCAAGATGCCGGAACTATGGAAGACCAGTGAGACGGCTCCCTCTGAAAGATAATTTGCCTCCATTTTGGTTCACCTTTGCCCTGCTCCCATGTACTAATACCTACAGAACCGGCTACTGAAATTCCCAACTCTCTCCATGGGCTTTGAGCAATGCAAATGTATCTAACCAAAGCACCAATGTATAGCCTTTGAAGCAAAGCAACAGGTCTGTGTACCCTGCATATAGCTCCCTCCTGCTAAGTGTGAGCTAGGTCAAGAGATGTAACCCTGTCAGATGGGGTGGGGCTTCCAGAAAGAGGCAGTGATGTCCCAGGGCAGATAAGGCCAACCTGAGAGTGGAGGCAGCCTATCCAAAACATGAGATACTTCCTCAAACTGTGTTTTGCAGATTCTTCCAAACTTAGAGGCCACCTGTTACTGGAATCCTGTTTGCTTTCTGCAGACCCCTCTGTGCATATTGCAAAGGTGCCATTGTGCCTCCTACCTTGCCCACCTCACAGTACTCATGTAATTCCCGCCATTTTCACAGTTGCTTGACCCTGAGTCACTCCCTGTTCACAAATTAATAAAATCCAGGCTTAGCTTGGGTCATGGCCCTTTGTTTCAGTTAGCCTTTGTTTGGACAAAACTTAGGACCCCCTTGGCTCCCCATAACTGCAAATATGTCTCTGACTCTTTTGTCTCACCATGGGTTGCTTTGAAAGTGGAAGACTGGAATTTATTTGAGAGAATTCCAATGACTTTTCCCTGAGATTACAATTTATAAACTCCTCCAGATCACAACGAGGTTCAGGGGGCACTTATAGGACCCCAAGTGCAGAGCCAGGTTACTACTACTGCATCCTGGAAGAGACAATGTCCACAGCCAGACAGTTTTCGCACTGGCCTGAGCACTGTACCTAGCTGTTTTGTTTCATTTTGACTTCCTCCTTCATTTTCCCATTTAATTTTGATTCCCTCCTTCCACCTCTAATACATAGTGGCCTTTTTTTTCTCCTCCCCTTCCTCACCAAATTGTACATTATGATCATTGTTCAGGTAAGTCTAAGCCACTTAAACTTACCCTCAACTGTTCAGCCATGTAATTCTCCACTCACGAATTCTCAACCTGGGTGCACATTAGCCTAGTCCCTCCCCCAGAGACACTGAGTTAATTCCTCTGGCTGCATAGTGAGATTATTTCTAAAGTATCACTGCCCAGCATTTTTGTGGTTGGAGCATGGTTACCAGATCAGCACCACTGACATCACCTTGGCCTTGCCTGTTGATGCAGTCCTTACCTACTGAGGCCCCACCTACTAAGCCCACTACATAGACTCCACCAATTAGGAGCAGGGCTGGCTACTCCTCTGCTCCCCATCTTGGTTATGAACTCAAGATCCCCAGGGAAACCTATGTGTTTTCAAGATGCTGCAGAGCCAAATAGGACTTTGACCCTAACTCAGTGTCATAGAGGTTTTCCTACCCTCAGTAAGCTTCCATTTCCTCAAGGTGGTGGAAAAATACCTGAATAACTGTACTGTCTTATGTGTATGTAGCCACATGGAGCAAGAGGGATCACACTGATTTTTAAGTGTTAGATGAGGCACATGGCGAGTGGTAGTCTTGTAAACATTTTCTCTCTCCTGCATCATCCCTAAACCTACTGTGACCCAGAGGAAAAGGCGACTTTATTCCCAGGATGCTGGCTCTGTGGTCTTGGTAAGCACAGCTAACAGGAGGCTCATAGGTGTCATGTTCATATCCAAATTAAACATTTCATAGTTTAAGTGCCCAAAAAGGTCACAGATCCTTGACTGAACCACATTACCTAAAATATTCACCATGAACTGGCCTTCCAGACACTGTGTCTCCCCCGCTACAGTCCCCCCTGCATTCTGTTACATGGGCCATTTGGTTCTAGAAGCTTCGTGGTCTTTCCACTGGGCTGCAAGGATTCCAAGAGGCAGATCATTTAAGACCAATTATTAGAACTCAACTGGCTTCTGCAAGGAGTTGAAGGCCAAGGTGCCAGGGGGCTAATAGCAGAAGGGGCCAAGGAGAGCTGTATTTCTTATTTTTAAAGCATCTATTTAGAGAGGGTCCAAATGGGCTCCATCCAGACAGCAACCTAATACTTGAAATCACTGTTTCTATAAGGTTCCATCTTCCTCTGCCATTGCACGGAGTGTCTTTTACATTGTTGGAAAAAGGACAGGAGCCTTTTGGGAAAGGTCTGGCAAGCTAACATTGAACTGGGGCATAATAACAGCCTCACACCATCAGCTCCCACTCGCTCAGCCTGCAAGGTTGGACATTTTTATGTGCCTTACATTAGGAGCTTCCATCTCTCTGGACAAAGAGGGGAAGCGCTTCCATGGTGGGTGGCCCCAATTAAACCCTGTGCCTAGAGAGTTTCCGCCCAGGCTGACTGGAAGTCAGCCAGGGCTGATTAGAGAGCAGGTACCTCAAATGGCCCAGTGCTGCCATAATGAAAAAGCCCTGGAAAACTGCTAAATGACACAGAGGAAAATCATTACAATTGAAATGCCTACCCCCCTAAAGAAACACACACACACACACACACACACACACACACACACACACGCTTCAGAATTGCCTAAATATTGCTTTGTGCAGTGAGTTAACTGTTTTACAGTAAATGAAAGATCTTTTAAAAGCATGCAGCCTTGAACACATTGCTTTCATTAGGAAACATTCATTTGTTTCAAAAGCCCATAAAGACAAAAACAAAATAAAAACAAAACAGAAACAATTCCCCCAGCTCCAACAGAGCTAGATAAATTGCATGTATGCTAGGTCTGACAACTAGGTCTAAAATGGAGGACTTGTAGATACTAATTTAAAAATAGTAATGAATATTTTTTATGAAGACCAAATCAGTAAGAGTCTTCTTCAAAACCTAGAAAAATATAGAAAATAAGAATAATTTGTCATGTACCTTTCAAAGATAAGCAGAGCTTACATGATGTGCTATGATCTCCTCTGTAAGTACTGGATTGGGGAGTCAAGATTGTGTTATATGCTTTTGTGTCCACTTTAATTGACTAGTATTATGCATGGGATTTGTTACAGGTATTAACATTTACTAATCCATTGTTGTTAATGACCGGCATGTATTCCATTAAAGACATGTGACACAATGCATTTAGCAACAACTCGAATGTGCCCTTGGTGTGGAACAGCCAAGCTATAAGACATAACAGCAATAGCAGATATATCTGCACCCAGAATGGGAAAGGGAGATGGGACTAATACTTCTTGAGTTGCTTTGGTGCACATACTGTGTCAGGGAACATTCCCTTGGGTATCCCTCTGATTCTCCTACAATCCTGTGAGTGATGACCCATGTTTAACAGATCAGGCAACTGTGGTGCATTGAGGGGAAGGGTCCAGAGTCACAGAGCAGAGCCAGGATGAAGACGCAGGTCTGCCCTCTCCTTTCATTTATAGTCCTCATTCATACATAAAGTGCTATGGCCAAAGAGCACAGAGTTAGAGTCTGGTGTTATTTGTCTCCTATCTTGCAAATGGTAGGTAACCTATGAGTACATATTTTCTGTGTTAGTCAGCTTTTCAGCACTGCAATGAAAGATCTGACAAAATGTATAAAAAGAAATGGTTATTTAGGCTCACAGTTTTAGAAGTTTCAGTCCAAGACCAGTTGGTTGGTATGTTTTGTGAAAGAGCAGCACATCGTGCCGGGGGGTAGAGCAGAGAAAACCTGCTTCCTCATGAACAGGGAAAAGAGACAAAAGGAAGGGACCAGGGTTCCAAAAATCCCCTTGAAGACCACATCTTCATGGATTTGGGGCTCCTCTACCAGGCTTCATCTCTTAATGGTTCTGCCACCTCCCAACAAAGACCTGACATCAAGCCTTTAGCACATGTACCTCTAGGGTACGTGGACGATCTCAGCATTACTTTTTGTTCCACTTGATTTTGTATTAGGTGCTATCACTCACAAAATTCATAAGTAGATTCTTAAAAAAATTAAATTTGGAAAAGTCAAATCTTTTTCACAAGAGCTTCAACTTAGAATTCAGATTTATGCAGGAAGGATTTCATAGGTTTCATTTTAATGTAGATTTAAGAAAACAGAAGCAAGAGCTGTTGGGGATATAGCTCAGTGGCATAAGTATCTGCCTCTCAAGTGTGAGGTCATGAGTTCAATCCCTAGTACTGGGGAAAAAACACAGAAGCAAGACAAGGCACAAATACATCCCAGAAAGTTCCATGGTAGTAGTAGAGAGAGACCTACTTAGGTTGAGAAATAAAATAATAACATTTAAAAAAACTTACTGTTATTAATTGCCTGCTTGCTTACATAGAACTGGGCCCACCATGGAGAACTTGTAGAGAGAGTAAACATCAAAGTAGTTTTCTCATCTAAGACAAGTCGTTTCCAGATGGTACCAGTTGGGTAAGAGGCAATGGTGGAGTTTAAGACTGGCTCTGGATCTGCTTGGTTCCAGAAACACAGGTTAGGTCCACCTCACCATCCCTCATCGGGCAGCATAATATTTTGCACCAGTAGGTTTGACCCACCTCTGCTCAGGCTAGAATTAATGCTAGGTTCTAGGAGAAGCTCCATCTGCCTGGAGTCTGCTGTCCTAAAGGGTAGGCCAAATGGGACATCACTTGGGACTGGGCCACATGTGTGCGATTAATCCCCAACTCTCAGCATTCATAATTCATTCGGGCAGTTCCTGGATGTCAGAATAGTCACTCAGGCAAGTCACAGGCCCAATCCCTAAATATCATTTATATGCCTCAGTTGTAGGGAAAAACAGTTGAGAAAAGCAAAACCTTGGGCATGGTAGACAGAGAAGGAAACTCTGTGTGTGTGTGTGTGTGTGTGTGTATTGGGGGATGGTTAAGAAAACGAAAACCAAAGACAGTAAGTATAAAAAGATGCAACATCATGTACAATAATCCATTGAACAGATGAAGGAGAGAACTTCTGTAAAACAGTAGCATCTGATGAAATTTGTATATTATATCTGTAGCATTAGTTCCTTTTGCTGTGGAAGCATATACATAGCAACTGATAAACTCTAACCTAAAGCACGGGGTTCAGTGTTTTTTTGAATCATATTTGCTCTTTCTGTGTCAGCCAGATGACAGTTGAGCTTACCCTGTCCCTTAAAATGTGTTCATAACAACACACTCTCAGGTTCCACATACCACAGGAAGTCCGGCAGCCTCCCCAAGATGGATGTGACCCCCGAGGACCTGTTCTCCCTATTTCTCCTGGCTCCCACTGACTCTCACATCACCCACTCTTAGCTTTTTCACTATTTTCTCCTCTGACATAGAATACTACACCCGGACATAGAATATAACTCATTTTCTTTGTTCCAAATCACTCAAGCAAGGCATGTGTGTGTGCCCGTGCGTAATGGTTATTACCAAAGTTAGGAGACTGGTAAAATACATATAACATAAAATTTGTTATTCTAGCCACATGAAAGTGTATGATTTGGTTGCATTAACTGCATTCACAATGTTGTACAACCATCACCATCATTGAACGAGTTTTACATAACACAGGTGGAAAGCAATTTTCAGTGAAAATCAGTTATTCCCTTCGTCACAAGTCACTTGGCCACCCACCATGTTGCTCAAGGTCTTCATATCCCAAATACTCCCCATCTTCCCCCTTCCTACTAAAATTTGTGCAGAACAGATTCATGTCTACCCACATCCAATTACAGGCTTATCAGCCCATATCAAATAACTCCTTATGGTGATCTGAAGAAATCAATGGTGGTTTCTTCCTGGCCTTGCTCTTCAGTAGAGTAGATGAAATGACAGAAGGGATTTCAGATTCCTTTTTTGCTCACCCAGCTTCTGCACATGAAAAGCAACTGGGAAGAGATGAATTTGCTTATGTCTATGCAGAGTGCCATTTCCGGAAGAAGATAAAAATGTTAGCAATCAGTTTAGGCTTAAAAACAATAACAAAAGATGTTACTGTCAATTTCTAAAATATAGAAGCCAGATTGCTTTCTCATGGCCTTGGTGCTAGGAGTCAAGCCAAGCACAATCTTCTCCTTACAGGTTCTGACTGACCTCATGAGTGTATTTATTAAGGTGATTAGTGGAAATCCAACCCCAAAGGTTATGCTTGGAGGAGCTCTCAATTTGGCATCAACCTGAGGTCTGATTTCTCTACAAGAAGACTTCACACCACAGCAAGCTTTCCAACATGGATTGATGTCTAGACTCTTGAAATATCCAATATTTCACTCACTCATAAGACAGAAAATTAAGCAGAAACATTAAAAGTGGAAAGGCTTCTGTGTTGGCTTTTGAGGACCAAATGTGTTCATTTTTAAAAGTGGTTCTCGATTAGAACATGTGGAACATGTAGCCAGGGAACATGTGGCAAAGTCCGGAGACATCTTCAGTTGTCACCCAAGACTGGAGATTTCTACTGGCATGCCATGTGGAGTCCAATATTCTACCTTGCCCAGGACATAACCTCCCCCTCCAAAATGAGTCATTCATTCTAAAATGCCAGTAGTGTTGAAACTGAAAAACTTGGAAAGTTTTTCAGTTTCAACTGAAAAGTGGAAAGTCTCCATTTAGGAAGTACTTATTTATATGTCATCCACTTTATGGAAGGTTAGAAATTTTTTCTCTTTATCATACTATATTTGTGATATTAACAGTAAATACCCAATAAGCCTGAAAGGGCCTAGGGTCCTATGATAAATCCTTCACTTGTATGATACCATTTTCTATAATCTTTGCAATAGTTCTGTAATACTATTTTCTCATCCTTTCCTTTTTAAATGAAAGCTACAGTAGTATCTCAGTGGGATTCACTTTCCCAAGGCACCACAGCATCTGACTATGTTTCCTAATTTATAACCACACACACACAATTGCCTACCAGCTAAAAAGTTATGTGGAATCGCAGTATCTATATTAGAAGACTTTCACAGAGATTATTCATGCTGTCTCATTTCTTAATGTAATGTTTCCACCAGTATAGATATTTCTTATCTATTGACCCACCTACTTAGCGACTCTTTGGGTTTACGACTTGCTGCTGGGACTTACATCCTGTCTTCAGATTTACAATGCAGAAACCTGAGCAGCAGTGCAGCCTGGCTTCCTCTACAGCAAGTACTGTCATTTTTGCTGATTGTACTGTATAGTGCCATACTGTAGTGTTATGTTCTGTTATAGATTACATACAAGAGCCATGAAAATAAGAACAAAGTCATCCAGGTGAAGTTTCTTTTGACTATTTCTTTGTTTTGAATATTTTAATGCATGTACTATACACAATTACTCATTTGGTGAACAATTCAGTTAACAGGAACAGAACCCGAGTGTTAAACAAAGAATGTTTGTAGAGTAGGCTTTCAGGCTGGACGCCTAAGAACACCCTTTGCTATGGCTGGTAGCTTTGAACATGCTAGGTTGTCACCTGAGGTGAACAACAAGAAGAGAAAGCTGAAAGGGGGCCATGAATGTAGGGATCTTGAAGCCTAAACTACTTCTCAGGGACAAAAAAGCTTTCCTAAAGTCCCATTGCAGGAGAGTAATATTGGGGGTGGAGTTGTGGGTGGTGCTAAGGAATGGCATAAAAAAGGGAGAGAGAATCCCGGTAGATAATGTTGATGAGAACCTGGACCAAATGATAAGAGAATTTCTGAGGTTCTCCATCTACTTCTTTTCAGTACACATTTCTATTTCTCTACACAACTAAAGAGCACCCATGTTCTCTCGTTTCACCATACTCACCTAAGGAGTAAACGTGTGAGGATCTTAAGGGACATAGCTACAACAAGAGATGGGGCAGGAGCTGCAAAGGTGGGGAGCCCCTAAGGTCACGATATGCATGTGACCCCAAAATGAAGAGGACAGAGAAAGGTGGTGTGCAGTCTAAAGAAGGTTCTGGAAACCACTGAAAATGCCTCAGTCAACAGAGGAATCTGTGTCCCCTTACTGTCTCTGCTACCCTTACTCATGGGCTGGGAGCAGCCCACAGGAAGTGGGGTCTGGATACAGATGCAGGGGTAAAGCTCAGTACCCAGCCCTGGACCCTTACCAGCTCCCTGTAGCTGAATATTTGTGAGGTACATTTACATGGCTATCACTCTCAGTACTTTTTTTTATCTTAAAGAGAATAAAACAAAACAAATATTTAAGGAACATGCACAAATCTGCCCTCAATTCAATAGACATTATGTCCCCAAATATACGCCTTGCAGGCACACAGCACAGCCACTGCCTGTCCTCTGAGCTGCACTTGGGCATCACTTTGTGGTCCTCGCCTCAAACCAGCCAGCTCACCTGCTGCCGGGACGTGTCATGAATGCCCCTCTCTGTGTGCAACTGATCTTTTCCTGCTCCACCCACCTTCTCCAGAAAAGATACTATTTTTTTTTAATTTTCTATTAAAACATGGATCTTAGCTTTGATTGTTTGGCCCTTCTCTTTCTTTCTGCAACTACTAGTCCGGGATGACAAACTATAAACACTATCGTCTTGAGTCAACAGTCCCTGTCAGAGGTGAGCTCCACTCAAAGGAGCCAGTTCAATGCTCCTCCCTCCTCCCAGAGCCCCTATTGGTCCTCCTTGCAGCTGAGACATGATGTGAGGGCCACGCCTGGGCTGCTGGACCCAGGCCAGCCAGCTGGGAGTCCTTAGGTGGCACATGAAATAGTAATCAGGCAGGGCAGATGGAGGAGAGGGACATAAGGGATCCTCCCTGAGTGCTCTGTAGGTGGCTGCAGGGCACTTGACTCTGATCCAAGGGAATTCACCTGGCTCCAAGCTGGCATGGTGCCAATTTCAGAGAGTAAATCTGTCCTGAATGATGGTGTCAGTTCATGTTGTATTGTTGTGTGACTATTTAAAATTAATTCCTCAGTGAAAGATGTTTGAAACCCAAGTCTTCCCATCCTCCCGCCCCTCTTATATTTTCAGTTGCAGGCACTTGTCCTTGGTGAGATGCTAGTAGGCAAATTACTGCTGGACATGGAATCCCTGAAATATGCTCATCACAGCTGTTGAAATATTGAAGCTTCTCCCAGAGCTGTTAGGAAAGAACAAAACTGCTCATTCCTGTGACACCCAAGGCTGTACTGTTACAGTCAATGAGGAAATGATGACTTCTCAAAAATGGTTGGAACACAGCTCTAAAAGCCAACTTTAAAAAAGAATGTGGAGTAGTATAGTAGTTTTTGAGCTGTGGTTTCTGGTCCTTGAGTATCCACATCACCCTGAAACTCAGGGGAAATGCAAATTTTGAACACACTGTCACCTACTGAATTCAAAACTAAGGGCAGGGGACCCAGTACTCTTAAAGAGTGATTTTGATCACCGTCAAAACTTGAGAATCTCTGTTCTAGAGAAAAAATATTGTTCATTTTCTCCCACAAATAACTGGAACACAAATGAATTTGCTTAAATATATATAATCCTATGATGCCTTATGGTGTATTTGTTCAAATATTTATTGAATTTCTATGACGTATTAGACTGCACACTAGGTGTAGGAGGGTGTGGTGGCAAATAAAAAGAGACATGTTCTTACAAGCTTATGTTCTATTCAAAAGAACTGATATTAATAAAATAAATACACAAATAAGAGTATGAGCACTGATTATTTAATGTACTCAGTATAAAATATACAAAGTTTCTTAACATAATAACAAAAGAAATGATTTGGTACAAAAGGTTAACCTTCATAAACAGAATAGTACCTGAGCTAAGAGATAAATTGAGCACAGAAATTAAGACAGTAAAACTTGGAGGGTAGGTGGCTTTCAGACAAAGAAAAGAACACGAGCTGAAGTCTCACATCTGAGCACAGGCAGTGCAAAGAACTGACCAAAGATCAGGGTGGCAGAAGTTCAAGGAACATAGAGTTATAAAAGAAGACAAGTACTAGATATATGGAGCCATGTTAAACACTTTGCTCTTTATTTGTTGCAAGAACCACGGGAATCCACTAATGTGGTTAAAGACAGGGGCAGAAACAGTCTGTGCAGACTGGATTTGGGAGAAGTCCCATTTTGGTTGATGGTGGGGAGTGGATTGGAAGTCCACATGGATGGAGAATATACCCAGCAGTGCACTACAGCTTGTCCAGGTCAGGCTGGAGACCAGGCTGGGGGAGGTGCAGACTTAGAGACATGGAATGAATGCTGGAGGAGTCTATCAAAATTCCAGGGACCAGGGAGACAAAGGTGTCAAGGATGAGGCCTGTTTCTGACTTACATAGATAGAGGAACGAGGTGCAATTCAGTAGGTAACAGCCCAGAAGAGCGGCAGGTTTCGGATAGGGTACATGATTAAATACAAAGAATTAAGGTTTTAAAATGTTGGTCTTTAGTTTCCTTTGAGACTGACTGGTTGCTTTAGCCACTTTCTCAGTCCTAGGACACACTGCCTGACACCTACAGTTGATGGGAGGAAAAGTTCCTTTCAGCTCACGGTTTCAGCGGCCCCAGTGCTGGCGTGGCCAGCCTGTTCCGAGGCAGGAATGCCAAGGCTAAAGTTCCTGAGCAAAACAAAGCTGCTCACACCATGGCAACCAGGAAGCAGAGTGCAGCAAGGAGCTGGGGAAGGAGGTGCACCTTTCTGCGTCACGTTCCCACCTTCCAATAGCAAGTCCAATGGCACCCCCACAGTCCAGTTTTCTTCCAAAAGCCCCGGTGACCTTAGGGGGACTTCCTTGAGCTAAACCATAAAATGGGAGGATTTCAGAGACAAAAATGAGGTTGAAGATACAAAACTGGGAGCTGACTCACACTGTAAGAATCAGGGCTGAAACTGCCAACGAGAGGCAAGAATGAAAAGGTGGACATCAGGATGCAGCCAGGGAGGACTCTGCGTCCCATTCATGTGGAGCAAGTGCAACAGAAGTTTGCAAAACAGCATGAAGAAGAAAGAAGAAAGGAAGGGAAAGGAATGATAAAAAAGCAGACTACTTGGTGTTTAAATTGTGACTCTGTCATCTGAACAAGATTCTTCTCTTTTGAAGCCTTGTTTCCCCATCTTTAAAATGGGGAGAAAGTGGTTCACACCTCATCTATGTATTGTAAATAACATGGCATTTGTCACACAGCAAATGCCTAGCATCTTACCAGTCATTACCCAGTGCAAGGTCTTTAATGTTTAGTCATTTAATCAATATTGAACAAATGTATCATCGATCAAATACATGACATCAATGTCATTTGCACATTTTTCTGAAATCTATTTTGTAGTAGCTACATGGAGGGGGAGTGTGTTTGGGATTTACACAGTAAACTGGGGCATTCAACTGAGCTTCTATCTCCTGAGGGAGTGAGAACCACCGATATAAGGTTTAAGTGGAACAAGTTATTTTAAAATGATAGAGTAGGTGTTCTCTGTCTTGTTTTTATTTTCAAGAGAAATAAAAGTAAGCCTGTATTACCTTGTACTCTGTATATCAGATGATTTATGCCAACTGCTCTATCTGACCTTTCTCATTCTACGTAACCTTATTATTTTTTGTAGTCTGCATTATTTTGGAAACCTCATCTTTTTCAAGAACCATCATCCCTTGTGCACTTTTGCAATAAAATTAAGTGATAAACATAAGAAGTTCTTAGAGACACCAAGATGACTGAATAAGTGAATTTGTTTCTAGATTAGAAGTAACCCAGATGTGCAACCAGCAGAAAAGGAGGGACCTATGGCTACAGATATTTGGGTACAGCAGTCTAAACAGCCCTCTTTTTATAGTAACATTCCTTGTTGTTAGCATGAGAGAGAGAGAAAGAGAGAGACAGAGAGAGAGAGAGAGACAAAGACAGAGACAGAGAGACAGAGACAGAGACAGAGACAAAGAGAGTGCCACCTGCATGAATGAATAAACAGCCTTGGGAGAAACTCAGATCAGTTTTCATTGTGTTTTATTGGGTGTTCTATCCATTTAATGTCTGAGAATATAAAAACAATAGCCAATCTTATTACTAGTAAGCACACTTTTAAAATGATTAATGGCACTACTGCATCTTTTGATAGAAATAAGTACATTTTTAGGATTAATTCAGCAGATTTCACTTTCTCTTCACTGGCTGTCTGAGCACATGCAGAAAGCAGGTCATAAATGACAGATCCTACAAAACGATTTCAGGATTAACTCCAACAGGTCTCCAGCCCATAACCATGAGTTGGCTTTGCTTTGCAAAAAACTCAGGACCAGAGACATTGTCTGCAATCTCATAAATAACAAAGGGAGACTCCTAAAAATTGATGTACCCCCAGAGCCTGTTTATAAAGACTTCAGAAGCCTTGCCCTAGAGATGTCATGCATTATCATCCTGAAACTCACTCCTCTTCACATTTTAGCAGTTGTGAAATAGGAGAATGATGTGCAATTATAACACCTTAAAAATAAAAAATAACTACAATTAATTAGGTGCTTAGTTTGTGTTGGGAATCACATTTGCACACACATCAGCCACCAAATCCTTGAAATAATTGTATTCTATTCCGCCTATTTTACAGAGAAAGAAATTGAGGGACTTAGATGTCAGATAGCCCAGGGGTGCTTCCCCAAGGTTACATGCCTAGTGATGAAGATGAGATTAAAGAGAAAGTTTTACCCCACTCCAGACTAAGCTCTCTTAACAGGAGGCAGGAGGCAGCTTTATACATCTCTCACTCCAGGTAATGAATCACAGTTCTTCTTTCTTGTTAAGAAAAAAAATAGTCCAGATAGATTAGTTATACAGGAGGTTACACACTGTGTGCATTCGAATGAAAACAAAGTGGTTGGTATCATTTCTACTATAGTTATTAAAGAGTAAGAAAAATAGTCTAAGTAGTGAAAGCAGAATTAAAGAACTTTTGCAAACCAAATCCAACTGTTTTTGCATCAGCCTCAGTGTGTGTGTGTGAGTGTGTGTGTTTCCTTTTTGGCCAAATCTGTGTGCACCACCTGGACCCTTAACTTATAATTATGAAATGTACTCTTTCTTAACAAACTAAAATGTTCGTAGCTAATGTGATTATATGAATAGTTTAAAGCATTAAGCTATTAAAAGGTTTAAAATTCTGTGTTCTCCCAAGCACCTTTTGGAGTGCCAGAAGCAGAATGCATTTCCCGCCTTGGAGCCTGGGGTCAGCGTGGCAGGGAACGCAGGGAAGAGCACAAAGCAAACAATGACCAGGAGACGCCGTGGCTCCAGTGTGCTCATCTTCAACGGTAGCTTTTCAACTGCCCGAGGAACCCATATGGAGCAGGAGCCAGTTGCCTGGGAAACCTCGGTCTGGATAACCTGACCACATGTCATCCTGTGACATATGGAAAGGCCGGTGACCATACCCAGGACCTGTCACTGTCGTGTCAACCTCAGCTTGCACATTTCATGTCCTACGAGCTCTGAATTTAAAACCAGTTGCTCATCAGGAGGAAAGCCATAGCAAACTAAAGCATAAGATGTTCTAAATGTAACAGTGGATTTTAAAACATGTAACACTGTGGTCTTGTATAGACGGGCAAAAAAAAAAAAAGTGCAAAACCCAAATATTTAGTTTCCAAAAAACAGACACATCCAGTCAGTCCTTTTCCCATGTCTTCTCTGTGGTCCAATTAATCAAATCAGAATGGATCTCAAACTAGTAGCTACTTGCCAGGCTTGCAAAAAAAAATGGTCTGATTCTGATTATTAAATAAACAACTCCCCAAAGTGGAAGCATTATGGAAAAAGACAAACATTTATTCCCCCAAATTACAGTGTTTTGAACTTCTACCATGAGCTGATGGTAGGAAAAGACTAAACTAGCTAGAAATTGAGTATCTATCAAATCATTTTATTCCAGATACAAAATATTAAAATGTTTAAATTGCCTCTTTAAAAATTTAGGAGGGTTATTTGCTTTGTCTTCCACTTTAAAGTAAATAAATATGACACATTCTTGGATGGCAAAGGTTTTGGATATGTGTGTGTGTGTGTGTGTGTGTGTATATATATATATATATATATAGTGTTTCATGAGGTGATTTCTTTTCAATGTGAAAGCTTTAGTGGCTAATACTAATAAATTCAATTACGATTTCATAATCTTTTTCATGATTCTTTAGGCCATACTTAGGAAAGTTGGTGTCTACAGCCTGGCATTAGGATAAGAACCAACTGATTCAGATAGCAAGGTTCAGGTGAGAGAATGTCCATTCAAACCACTTACCTGATCTTTATCTGTGTCTTATATAAAATGGCAACATCTACATAACTGGTGAGCATATGAATGAAATCATAGTGAGCATGTTCTGAGGTTGGACTAGAAAAAAAACATTGGCAAGGATACCGGTGAGTTCTCAACAAAGTCTCCTTTTGAAAATGTGTGGATGGGTCAAGTGCGTCAGGGAGGGGAAATCTGTTCTGGGATAATGAAGGACATCTAGTTTGGAATTTTATATACTTCCAAACTATTTGAATGTGATGTGTTAAAATTAGTACACTCCATGTATAACTGTCAGAGATTTTTAACAGACACTTAAAAAATACAATCAGCAAAATGTCAAAAAAAAAATGCCCAAGAAAGGAATTCTTGGTTTTTGCTTTGTATCCAGAATCAACTGAAATAGAGTAAAATTTAATACCTGTGTTCTCCTTCCTAGAAAACTCTGAAATTATTGCCTGAAGCATTAATCAAAAGAAGGTGAGAAAGGACCGTAAGCCTATGATAAACATCTCTGGTCACACAGGTTCTCTGTAGTCATGACCTTACTGCCATTGGCACGGACACTTCACTGTAACATTGTTATAGCCTCGAAATTGTGCTGAGAATTTTTCCCATGCAAGTTTACTTCATGTTTGTACAGTCACTCAAAGAAGGCACCATTCTCACCTTCATTCTGCACAATGGAAAACTGGTGCTGGAAAGTTCTGGCAAATGACCCACAGTCACAAGGTTAGCAAGCTCTGCAGCAAACTAAACCCCATCAATCTAGAACGCTACACGGCACTGAAGAGGAACGTACAAAAGCAGTGAATTTACCAGACTCGGCTATTCTCAACACCGCTCAATTTCTTGTGGACATGGCTTGTAGCCTCTGATTTTTTTTTTTGCTTTGTTTTGTTTTCTAGTATTTTAAGGGATGACACAGGTCTGTAATTTAAACCTTTCTCTCAATAAGAAAGAGTAAAGAATCTGTTCCACATACCCATGAAAAGATGACCGTCTATTCTCTGCTTCAAAGTTCTGTAAAAGAAAACACGAAATGTATGTGAAAAGATCTTTGCCCTGCTGGATAACTCGAATTCATTCCAACTTCTTTCCAAAATTAAGCAGAAATGGGCTGCCCTCCGAAATTGCACTGAAGACATTAGTTCTTGCATCTGGAGCACATATGTAGTCTGTTTTCTCTTCTATATGATAATGCGATAATGTCTGAAATACATGAAGACAGTGCTTGTGTCCTTGGTGCATTGCATTTGGATAGATTCTCCAGAACAGAAGGTAGAGCTTGGATGTAGGCAACTTACAGTCCTCGACCCAAATCTGTTTGGCCCTGTGCTAGCCATTAAGCTTTAAATTCCGAGTCTCAGTCTCATCTACAAACTGATGATAGCAATGTGCATGCTACTGGGTATATGAGTATAAATACCGAGTTTCAGCCCAGGATGAATGTCTAGGACATGTTGGTTTTCTTTTCTCTTTCACAGTTGAGGTGATCTTCCTCTGATTTACCTCCAGTATTTTTATGAACTCTTGAAACGTGGGATTCTAATCCAGACACAGTACTCCAGATGTATTCAAAGGCAAAGGGAGGTAGGACTGTTGTCAGAGTCCATGAAACCTACACTCTGGATTTTAATTTAAAGGCTCTCATCACTTTAAAGATCCATATTTATCCTGGAAATGGATTAAAAATCATACCTCCTGTTTCTTCTTAACAAGCCCCACCTCTCCCTTATTAAAGTCATTGAACTCATTACTAGCCCCCAAAGCAAAGCTACCTTCTCAGTGGAAATCTACTTTCTAGTTGACCTCCTGTGTCTTGGTTCTGTCATCGATGCATTAACAATTCCTCTCGACTTTGTGGCAACTGAAAATATGATAAACACACTTTCAACCCGAGGAACTGATAAAAAAAAATCACAAACGGGACAGGGCCAGGGAACGATCCCCATGTCTTTCTGCTGCAGACCTCCCACCAAGCTGACAAGGAGTCATTAATCAGCCCTAGCTCAGTGCAGCTCCTCAGTCATTTATGACTGTGACTGCAGTCCTGCCATCTAGTTCCCATGTCACAATCCCGCACACGTGACAGTCAGGGAAATGCTATCAAATGCTTCTCTGAAACTTAGAGGCATTTGGCTGCTGGTCTACCAGACTAGAATAAAACCTTCAGTATGGGAGGTGGAGTTATTTTGAAAACATTAATCATATTAGTATCAGCACTTGCTCATAAATGCTTATCAATGCAATAATCAACACAGACACCTTGGACACAATTACTTTCCTTAAAAGAATCACGTTACTTCTTTGGTTGCCCAAAGAGACTTAGAGAGGTGTCTTCCATTTTAGATGCTTGACTGCTGCTGGTCATATGGCACATAGATTTGTGTATATATATATATATATATATATATATATATATATATAGTGTGTATATGTATATAGTGTGTATATATATATTGTGTATGTATATGTATATATATATATATATATATAATGACTATACTACTAATTGTATTAGTTCTTGGAAAAGAGCAGTTAACACTCATATATCAGTCTTGCATATCTATATCTGGTAATGTAAGCAATCCTTTTGAAGGTAACAATATTCAATAACATAACCATTGTTATATTCCTATCATCTTGTTTTGAAAACTTATACTGTTATTGTTTTGGGTTTATTGTTGTTGCTGTTTGCTTGTCTCTTTTGCTTTTTGTTTTTCTTTTCAGTGTCTTTTTGTCTTCTAAAATAAATGTTAAAAATGGCATTCCTCCAATTCTCTACTAAAATTCAGAAGTTGTAGAACTTTTGAATCTTCAGCCTAAAAAATAATTCTTACAAGGCCTGAAGGGAAAGATCCACTGTTATGCATGTGATCATTATCTGCCTCCCTTCCAAGGGGAGCAATTTCCAGTCTTCAAAAGTCCATTTGACCTTCTCTTGGCTGTTAGAAGTCAGCCAGGCAGACTCACTCCTGATTAGACAACCAAGACACATGGATGCCACCAAAGTGGAGCGGCCCTCTCTTACCTCTTTTATTCGTTTCCCTGATCCATTTCTTATATTTTAAATCAGCAGGAGTTCAGGAAACTTTTTCTTTAACCTTTACACTTCCATAAGGTGCTTTAACACAATAACTAAGTCAGGTTTTCTTTCTATTAATTCCTATTTTATCTATTGGAAATTGTGGATACTTGTATTTTTAAACTACAATCGAAATGTATTACAGATTCTGCTGCTACCTATTCTAGACTCGACTTCAGCCAGGCTTGATGTATCAACTGCCTAAATTATAATGTAGATTTGAGACTACTGAAAGTCCAGCAGCTATAGGACTTTTCATTTTTGTTCAAATATTAAAAAACTGCATTAGGAAAGAATTAATTTCAATCTATTATTTCCTTAGGAGTAATATCCCTAAGATACAAAAGCAAAACAAAGTAAGTTGTTTCACTTCTCTTGAAGTATATTTCCATATATGTTAAAATGATTCCTAGCGCTACCACACACACATGAGCAAATACATTACTTAAATCTATACCTGCAGTATATATGCTGCATGTATATATATATATATATATATATATATATATATATACATATACATATATATATATATAAAATTTTACACATGTTCTTTATAAAAGCACTTTGTATTGATCCTATGAAGCCTTCACCCATGCCTAGTAGATTTAGACGCTGTACAAATTGTGACATTTGTTATATCAATTTGCTCAAAAGTAAATTAAAAAGAAAATTATTTTACTCAGTTTTCTTTATCTCCTTACTAAATGGTACAATTAGAATCAGAATCTACAAGGTGGCAATATTACATCTTTTTTCCCAATCTTCTACCTCATAGTACACTTATCAAGGCATTGTTCATCATGCTTACTTTATCACAGTGAGCTTTGCCAAATATGAGCCCATCTTCAAAATCCACCAAATGCTTCGGCCATAAAAAAAATAAATAAATAAAGATTCCAAATCCTCTGGGGAGGAATGGTGGGTGCTATGATAAAAGAAAATGTGAATAAGATATGGTTCTTATATTTAGAGATACGGAATTGCTGAGGATCACAAAGGAGAGCTCGAACCAAACAAAACAAAACTCCCACTGAAACAGGAAGCTGAAAATGGAAAATGCTCTGATTGGAACATTACTGGCATTTAGGGTTGGAGAATGAATTTGAGACTTCAAACTCCTTGCTTGGGAGAGGAAAGGGTGATGGAGTTCATATGTGATTAGCACTTATCAAAACCCCAAAGAGACATTTTTTTTCTGCTGAAAAAGTGAGAAAATATTGCCAAATAAAGCTAATTTCTGAAGAATCAGAAATCAACTCACCTCCCTTGAGAAGAGTCTTTTTTTTACTCTTTGTTAAAAGCTGAGACTGTGCTGAGAAATGTAACTACCACACTGTGGGAGAATGCAGAGCGTGGCAGGCGTGTTTGCTTTCGGGGGTGCTTTCCCAAGGAGGACAGTCTAATCTGGGGTCCAGAAGGACTCTGGGAACCAGGCTGGTTCCCCATAATCTTGTAAGTGTGGAATGTGACTTGTCCACTGGGCTGCCACCATGTTTTGCCATCCAGCACTGGGGACTGCAAAAGACAATCTGTCATTCCCTTATTTATCAGGAAGTCTACTGAAGACCAAGCACTTGCATCCTGTTTCTCCTTCTCCACCCAGAAATGCCACTATGGCTAGTCCTGGGTCTGGAGAATGGAATGTACATGTTACATTCCTTTCCAGGACACTGATCGGATGCCTGCCGCCTTCCCCTGTGAGGAACTAAGAAAACTGTTTATTGATCTTGAGTAATTCTGGGAGCCTGCATTCCAAGGCAGCTTGTCAAAATACTGGTCAAGTTAATATGTCATTTGATTACCCTCTCATGGTTGCCAAAGATTCCATACATTTGATACATAAAAAATATGAATCACATTTTTTTCTTTCACTTTTCTTTTTGCTAGTGTTAAATTATTAAGCCATTCCACTTTGCTGATTAATCTTGAAGGCAGCTGGAAGACCTAGGAACCAATCTCAATTCTGCCACTGGGATCAAGTAAGCTAGATTTAGATGTGTGATTTTCCAGTAAATAACATTGAATCCAACATCCTTAGGCAACTAATCCTTTGAGGAATATAGCTGACCATCAAAACATCGAGTTCAGGGACAAGCTCTCTCTCTGAACATTTAAGTATCTTTTTCTTCCTTCTGTCACTCTGATCATATTCTTGTCTTTTGTTGTTAGTAGCTTTACATTTATTTTCTTTTTCATCATACAACTTGTTAATATCTAATGCTACCTAATTTACTTATTTTCTTCTCCTTTTACAAGGGTGTAAGCTTCACGTGGGCAGGAATTTTCCTATCTTTCTATTTCTCTTTAGTGCCTGGCATATTACCACCTTAGAGTAAGCAGTCAATAAATATTTTGTTGAAAGCAAACTGAAATGAGTGGGTTTTGATTGTGGATTCTCAGGTATGATCCTAAAAGTACAAGCAACAGTAACAAGGAAAATGCTAGGTAAATCATTCTTCATCAATATTAAACAATTTTTGTACATCAAAGGGTATTTTTAGGAAAACAAGAAAAACAGATGTGGAAATTCTTCCTGGGTATATGACTTGAAGTATTTCTTCTCATTTCTAAGGAGGGTTTCATTTCCAGAATATGTAAAGAACTACAATTCATCAACAGAGAAGGCAAATGAACTAGAACTCTAGAAAACTGAGGCAGGAAGATGTCAAATTTGAACCCAGCTTGGGCAACTTAGCAGCTTAGTGAGAACCTGTCTTAAAATAAAACTTAAAAAAGATACACAAACAGCCAACGGGCACCAAGAATGACATCACCAGTTCTCAGGGAAGTGTAAACCAAACCTACAACGAGATACTGCTTCACATCTATTAGAACGGCTACACTTTTAAAACTGGAAAGTAATAAGCATTTGCGAAAGGCAGAGAGTGGAACCCTTGTACATGGCAGGTAGGAATGTGCAGTGGTGACATTGCCATGGAAAATAGCCTGGAAATTCCTGAAAACAGAATTACAATGAGTCAGCAATTCCACTCTTAGGTCTATACCTCAGATAATCGAACACAGAAATTCAGACAGATACTGGTACACCAGCGTTCAATGAAACACTATTCACAGTAGCAAAAGATGGATAGAACCTTGTCTATCAGTACATGAATAGATAAACAAAATGCTGTATGCATCACACAGTGGTGTACTATTCACTCATGAAAGGAAAACTGATTCACGCTAGGACATGGATGAACCTTGAAAACATTACACAAGGGGAAACAAGCTAGACGCAAGTGGACAACTATGGTACAATTCCACTAATATGAAATGTCTACATTAGATACACGTATAGATAGAAAGTGTACTTAGTGGCATAAGGATTTAGTGGCATAGGAAGTTATCTCTTAATGATTCTAGAGATCGCATTTGGGTTAAGAAAAAACTTTTTAAAAAATGGTGGCTATGATAGCTCAAGATCGCGTGTGTACTTAATGCCACTGAGTCACATACTTAAAACTGGCTAAAACAATAAACCTTGTGTTTCACATATATATTTACCATGACATTTTAAAAATGTAAATGAATGATTTATAATGTCAGTCCTTTATCTTTTCCCAGACTAGATGTCTATTATCAATAGTTGATATAATTAATGGTATATTTAGGAGGCTTTGTTTTTCTACTTGGATTTTATCTCTAATATGCTTTGGGGCTATAGAAATATAACTTTTGTATGATGTTTGTGTTGAATGAATGACTACATGACTAAAAATTAATCACTGTATGACTCAAAAAGGGCATTTATCACTTAGTATGGGTCAAAACTGGTTCTACAAAGATAAAGAGAATTCATTGCTCAAAAAGGATTTTCCCTGGTGAGAAAAATCCTTTATCATTACAGAAAACTGCTGTAAGTATGAAAATACTTCTGAGTATGGATACAGCCTTTAGCGGGAGCAGCTTAATAACCGTATCGTTACACCGTGGGAGGCTGAGGCTGGAGGATCACACATTTGAACCCAGCCCAGGCTATTTAGTGACTTAGCAAAGAGATCCCATCTCAACATAAAAATATTTAAAAAGCTGAGGATGTGGGTCATTGTGAAGGCCCTGGTCCAATTCCAAGTATCAAAACAAAAACAAAAACTATGACAAAATAAAAATAAAAATAAAACACTGTCTTGGGAAACTTTTCTAAAGCCTAGATTATGGCTTCTCTACCTTTAGCCGAAGATCAAGTATAGCATCGGAAGCCTAGACTAGGTTAAATTCCTTGTCAAAGTCCCACCACAAATTGTATTTTTACTTCACCTACATTCACACAGGCACCACTACCACAAAATATGGTGCCTGGTAGATTCTCAACAAAAACATATAAAAGGATGAAAGTTGTTAATGTAACTTTTCTAGGGTATATGGACAAATTATGAAAATCTAACTTCCTAACAGAACATTAGACTCCCTAGTTAGTATATCAAACTAGAGCTTTCCTTTTCTTTCTTCAAGAGGCATTCTCTAACAAAGATAATTCTTTTTTTTTTTTAAATCTCAAAATCTTGTTCAAAACATATTTTTATTTTAGCTCCAATGGGAAGAAAAATACTCCAGGTAATGTATTCCAGGTTCCATTAAGGAACCTGAGTCTGCTCTCCCTCCAGCACGTCTAGTCTTAGGAGTGTGTGTGTGTGTGTGTGTGCATAGCTATGTGAGACATAAATGTCTTCAAAACACATCAGCTCTATATTGAAAGTGCTGTAGTTGAATTTTCCCCTGAACATGGAGGATGAAGGGCATTAGGGCGTGGGGGAGGCAGAACCGTCCCGAGGGCCAGAGGGACTGCAGATTTCAGGAAGGCTGAGGGAGGAGGCTGGCCTTGCTGCCTGAGCTGCTGCCTCCTTGGAACCTGGGAGCACTTGCTCTTTAATGGTGAGTATCACACTCTCTTTAAGCCTCAGAGACTTGTTGGTAAAATGCAGTCAGGACCTGCATCACTGGATCATGGGAAGGCAGAAAGGAGATGATGGACAGATTCTCACAAATTCAGGTGGCTAATTAAGCAACACCCTCATTCCCTCCCTGAAACCACCTGTGTGAGGATGAGGGTGACATATCCCTGTTACCAGGAGCCGTGGCCCTAACCTAGAGCCTAAAGTCTTGACTTCCTGAATCGTCCTGTCTGGAAATAGCCCCAGTCCTGAAGGAACATGGACACCCATCTCTTGAGTCACTGTTTGTATGCAGTTCATAAATGATCAGAAGCATTTCCTTCCTGATCAGCACAGTGAACAGAATCATTCTTTTCAAATGCCCACCAACACCTTCAGAGTTAAATTTTTACTACAGGTAACAAACTTTCCTACCAAGCCCTTCTGCCTTTTAATTTTCCTGCTGTGTATAGTTTCTCGTTGGTGGTAATTCTTTTGTATTCTTTTCTTTCCCTTTCTCGTATGTCCAAGGATGTTTTCCGTGGTTAGGAACAGCTTGTCTTGTGTGGTTATGCATGAATTAAACCTCACCAGTTCACAAGGAGCTTGGCTTTCCAACCCAGTAGAGAGATGGCTTGTGCAATATTTAGTTCCATTTCCAGAGGCTTCTGTGTCATCCCTTTCCAGAAGGTATCTGCTGCAACCAGTATTATTGGAGGATAAGTTATTTTTATGGAGGAGACATAGAAAACTCACACCAAAGCAAACAGCAATAAAAGCACAGGGTCCCGGCCTTTGCAAGGAAATCCCTCCAATGGCCAGGACTGATTTCAGCCTATTGTGAAGAAATCCACCACACTGGACTTCAGGTTAGGCAGGAAGGAGTTTGAATTTCCCATTTTACTGCAGAAAATGTGAACTGAGTACCGGCAGCAGAGCAGATTTTCAGAAATCATGAACAAAAGAACAATGGAATCTCAGGGCATGAGCATAATTAAAAGGGGCTTCCCTTGCTCATTTGCCGATTATATCAAGGGGAAGTCCTGTTTTGGCTCAGCCTGAGTGTGTCTTTAGTATCTTTCTGTTAGAAAGGGAGATTAGCGAGCATTAAGGAGAGAACAGGCTCTGGGCAAAAACCTTTGGCATGCAACAGTATCTAATTAAAAGGTGATTTTAAAAATATAATGAAAATAACAGTGTTTTAAAAGTCTTATTGTGGCAAAGGATATAAGTAATATAAAGATTCCTTTTTATTATTACTTGGGAAAAAATTGAGTTGGCTTACAGAAGAATTTCAAGGAAATAGCAGTATAGAAGGTCCTCCAGGTAATGTAGGGGAATTCGGATGTTTCTATCAGGGATCCTGTCTATCAGGGATTTTGTCTGGCCCTATAACCTACTTTTAGCTGCTCTGCTTCTCCCCTGAGGGTAGAGGGCAAACGTGGGGATTTTTAAATCTCCTAAAGAGCTATAGGAAATAGACAAATGGTCTCTTGGATATGGTTTTCATTTCTGGAGCCATGGCTTATTTTAATTAGATAATCCCTAAGGTCTTTTTAAGCTCATATTTTGGATGAAAGTGTTGAGGCTCAGGGAGATAATGAAATCTTCTTGAACATACAGACCTAACACATGGCAGAGTCAAGCCATTTGTCCTCTATCTGCCTAGTGGAGCTGCCTGAGCAGGTTTGGGGCAGTGTTCTGTTCAGTCCTAGTTCCAGTTGGACTCTCATCCTGCCAGCTCTGTCCTGGATGGCTTGGCCAACTGGGACAGGAGGAGTCTGAGCTTGCCAGCTCCAAGGCAGAGACCATCTGGTGTGTGAGAAAGATGTGTGTGTCAATGACCTCAGAGACGAGATGACACCAGCCCCAGCGCCACTGGAGACCCTGCAGTTCCTCTTTTCCAAAGCTTAACGTTGGTCTCTTCCTCCCTATGACACAGGAGACCGCACTGTGTTTATCGTTCCCACAGCCCAGACCCAGGGTGGGCCTTCTGTGAGGGCTTCCCAGCCCCGCCCTGTCTAAACATGCAGTCCCTACCAAGCCGTCGTCAGCAGCCACCCCACCAAAACTGTGCTCAGCCTCAGTGCAGGTCAAAGCCAAAGTCACTGCAACAATTTCCAGAGATATTTGTGTCACTTTGTTTACCAAATGTGTCCCTACTGATAATTGAGGGCCTACTGACATTTTAAAACAATAAAACTCAAATGAAATAAACACCTTAGAAAAATTATTTCCCAGCCTCACTTGTCCCTACAGGCAGCTGTCCAGTTTGGGCTGCAGGAACACTGCTGAGTCATGGATGGGGTGTTCCTTCTGACACCAAAAAGTGCAAGGATTGCACTGGCCCAAGTTTGCCTACTTCTGAGGTTTCTTTTTTTCATTTTCGAACCAGGGTCATTGGAAAGTCTATAAAATAAAGTGTGATGGTACCAATAATGAAAAGGCACCCTCGTTTGTTTTAATCTGACCCTGGCGAGTCAGATTCTGTGGCTCACTAAGAGCTGAACCCAAACGACAACTGAGATGGGACAGTGAGTCTTTTTGGAAACTTATGTAAAGAAAATCCCCTTGCGTGCCAGAGTTTGCCCTCAGTAGGTTTGACTGACATCTCTTAAATGAAGCAAATCTCAGATGAGGATCATTTGGATTAAGGATCATGGGATTATAGATTTCTCTGTCCTAAATGAAGGTTTCCAGCTGCTCCTTTGTACTTTGCTGAGAAACCTGCACACAAGTGCGCGCACAGAATGAAGGGCCACTCTATCAGCCAGTTTATACCAGCACTGTCCCAAGATAATTTCTCGAGAATACCTACGGCTCATGAAGAAGGATGAGACACAGAAATGCAGGGAAAACTACACAGTGGTCAAGTGTATGGCTGGGATCTCAGGCTTTCCTCATTGTAGAACCCTGGTTCCAATGTAAAATGGTTGTGAGACCCCAGGTACATTACACATCTTCTTTAAGACTCCCTCCTTCATCTTCAAAGGGGAGGTAATAACATGCTCTTCTTCACTGGTGGGAGAAAGATCATAATGTACCTGGCATTAAGCTTTTATGGTTTTGATATGCATGAAAACTAATAAAAATGATTAGCAGTATTTGTGAATGGGGTAGTCTTTGCCTACTCCAAGTGGAAGAAAGAGCCCTACATTCTCTCCTTTGTCTGGTTGTATTTGAAATAGAATTAGTTTAATACAAATAAATAAATAGAATTAAATAGAAATACAATTAGTTGAATTCCTACCAACGCAGGATCTTAATATCAGATAAATAATTACTTTGGATTTATGAGGGCTGTTTTTGATTATAAGGAACAAAAATCTAGCTCACCAATTAAAGCATAACACAGGATTTGTTAGGTTCTGCCCCTGGGGAGTGCCTGTGTTGCTTTAAGGCACTATTGCATGTGGAGGTAAAAGGATTCAACTCTGCTGACCTCCTTGTTTCTGATGCTTTACCTTTACACTTGGTCCACTCTGGTTCTCAGCTGTCATTTCTTCATGTCTTCCCCTTCCTCTTTATTATGTACATGAGTCTCTTTTGCAAGGTTTGTGTGCTTCCAGATCATCCTGATGTATGCCTTTCAATCCTGTGCTCCAAAAGGCAAAATATCTTTACTGCCAGCTACACATAGACAAAGTGCTGGTGAAGACAGACAACTGGCTGGGTCTATGTGATGTGTCCAGCATGACTCAGGTGCCCCACGTAGAATGGAGTGCAGCATGATATATAGAAGAGGGGTACTCATGCATAGAAAGAGCAGTCGCGCACTCTCTGGAATGCATTTCTCTATGTTGGCGAATTTATGTGTCAATATCAGTGGTTTTTGTTGGAGGTGCACCCCAGAACTCAGTATCTTACTTTTCAGTCTGTTCTATACACTTTTCAATTTTATTGTGCTTCATTACTCAAGACTTTATATATTCTCTATGGTCAAAAGTTTGTTTGTCTTCAACTTTGAGACCCACTGGACTATACAATCCTCAGTGACACTTCCAATTTGACACAGTGGTTGCCAGGGAGCAAAAACAACAACAAAAAAAAGACTCTTACTGGTGTGGTCCTTATATCTGTACCATATGTTTCTATCCACGCTTTCTTAATTTTCACATCCCAAAGGAATGGGGAAGTGGCCTGCCCTGGTTCCAAGCAGTACTATGTGGTCTTATTTTCCACCCTATCTCTCTCAAGCGCCCAACTCCTCTAGGGTATTTTAAGTCAGGGGAATATGAACCAGAGGAAGTCATGCAGACATACTGACAATCATATATCTGCAAGAATGAAAGGTAGGATGAATCTGGGCAACTGATCTATGTGAGTTTAGAAAACCCTGCTGCCTATCTCTGCCACACACTCCTCTGAAAGTGGGCTACGGTTAAGTACTGCAAAGACTGAATGATAAGATTAAATAATGTTGGGAAGAGTATTTCTGTTCCAGACAAGATGGATTAGTTAAGATTTACCCTACCAGACAAAACATACAGGAAAATGGTTTTCAAGACATTGCCCATCAAACTACAAACAACAGAAAACCTCGAGTGGTGGAAATGAGACAAGAATAGCATCACAATGGCTCCAGCTTGATTCTTCAAAAGGATTTTTAGTCTGTGGTGCAGGGACCAGGGAAGCCCAGGTGATTCTTTGCAAATTCTCTGAGGTGAAGGGTTGAACTAAGTATGGAGGAATATCTTGGCAGACAGAGAACCCAGGGCAGTCTTGAAAAGGAAAGAGCTGCTTTTAGGACAATGATGATCACATGCAGCAGCTTGAACAAAAGCACATAAGGAAGGGACGCAAAATAAGACAAAGAAACATCCAAAAGGATTAAAGAGAAGATTATCTAGTATTTCCAAGAATCATTCCTTTTTCTCAATCTACAAGTCATATTTCTTAGGGAATAGCATAGAACCTTCAGGAAGCTCTGGCCTCAGTAGCAGAGAGTAACCAATCCTGGACCATCTGCTTCCCTAGAGCTGTCTAACAAATCACAAGTACAGAGACTCCAAATAACCAAGCTGTTTTTGAGACATTCCACTACATCCCAGAAAAAAATATCAAGAATGTTTATAGGAATATTAAAAATATCCATTACCCAACAAAGCCAGCCCACAGTGGCTAGCACACAAATGATAGTGGGCATGCATGTCATGAAACTAGAAACCAGGCCCAAACTGAGAAAAGTCAGACCATTGAAAGTGACCCAGGGCAGACACAGATGTGAGAATGAGCAGACAAGGACATCAAAACAGTTAATGTAACTATATTCTAGATGTTCAAAAGCTAAGTTTTGACAAGATACATTGACTCAGAGACAATACTTTTTTGAAAAATATACTGAACATCTAGAGATGAAATTTATAGTGTCTAAGATGAAAACCACAATGGAAGAGATTGAATCCAGGTTAGACATTACAGAAGAGAAGAATGGTCTATTTTGAATTATAGAAATAAAAACTATTCAAAATCAAACATACACAAAGGAAAAAAATTTAAAAAGAAGAGTATCAGTGAACTAAAGGACAATTTAAAGCAGCCTAAAATGTTAGTATTTGAATTCTAGAATGAAGAGGATACATAGAAGAAGACAGACTATTTAAAGAAATAGTGGCCAACAGTTTTGACAAATTTAATGAAAATCATCTATCTACAGATCTAAGATATTCAATGTAGGAGGCATAATACAACCATAACTGGCTCAAATGTATGAAAGTCTACTTAAAACCAGTGACAAAAGAGAAAATCTTAAAAGCCTCTGAGTATGGATGGGGGCAGGTAACAGAAAGGAAAACTAAAATAAAGAAAGCAGAATTCTCATCGGAAAGAATGAAAGTGGGCTGGGGGTTTAGCTCAATGGTGTAAGCACCTGCTTTGCAAGCGCGCGGTCATGAGTTCGATCCCCAGTACCACAAAAGAACCCTAAACACCCCCCACACACACACAATGAAAGCAAGATCATGGAGCAATGATCTGTAAATAATTTAGGAGAAAAAGATAATTGAATCTAGAATGTTATAATAAGAAATATATACTTGAAAAATTAAGATGGGCATGATGGTACACGCCTTTAATTCCAGCAAGAATCGCGGAGACAGGAGGATCTCTGCGAGTTAGAGGCTGGCCTGGCTCACATAGTGAAAGCAAGGCCAGCCTGAACTGCAAAGTGAGACTATCTCAAACAGACCAACATAATAATAACAACAACAACAAAAACCAACCTTTTCAGACATACCACAGCTGAAAAATATTACAAGCACACACAAAACACAAGATGTATTAAAATCTTTAGTGAAGAAAGAAAAACAGTAACAGATGGAAATATGGATATATACAATAAAGTGGGGTGCATCAGAAATGGTAGCATTTTCTTTGTCCCAGTGCTAGGGATTGAACTCGGGGCCTTTTATATTTTTATTTTGGAAAAGAGTCTTGCTAAGCTGCTAAATTGCTCAGGGTTGCCTCAAACTTATTTCATTGTAGTGGTAATATATATAAATATATAAATCTTTATAGTAGAATATAAATATATAAATCTTTATAGTAGACTTACAGTGAAATTATATGGCAACAGTAGCATAGAGACAGACTGCAGAGAAATGGAAATAGGTTACTATCATGTTCTTATTCTATAGGCAAAATAGTAGAACATCACTTGAAGGTCAATTGTGATGTTACAGGTATATAGAACAGGCTCTAATTACAACTGCTGAATATACAAAACTTATACCTGACAAACCACCAAAAAAATTGTAAAGAGAATCATCAAAAAAAAACCACACAATTAATCCCAAGTGAGGCAGAAAAATTGTGAAAGAACAAAGAACAGACTCAACAAGGAGAAATGAAATAGCAAATGATAAACTTTAAACTTGTTAAAATCAATAAACTACAAGGATGTCCATTATCACCACTGCTATTTAACATAGTACTGGAAATACTAGCAAGAGCAATAAGACAGGAAAGAGAAATAAAAGGAGTAAAGATAGGAAAAGAGGAAGTTAAATTATCATTATTTGCAGATGACATGATACTTTACATAGAAGACCCCCAAAACTCTATTGAAAGACTCCTAGATATAATTAACAAATTCAGCAAGGTAGCCGGATACAAAGTCAATACAAAAAAATCAATAGCATTTCTATACACTAACAACAAAAGTACTGAGAGAGCAATAAGAGAAACTACACCCTTTACACTAGCATCCAAAAAAATGAAATACTTAGGAATTAATCTCACGAAAGAAGTAAAAGAGC